>JADLZL010003008.1:0-117379 GCA_015844335.1 Chrysopogon serrulatus | reverse complement strand
TCTTTATAAGCAAGCGGCTTAGCGCCGTTTTTCTCTTTTCTTCCTCCTCACTTTGCCGGCCTTGATCACCACTTGTCCATCCATAAAATTCGTGCACCTCGATCGCTCGCCGCCTTCAATCCTCTCTGATCAGCTCCGCCACTCCTTTCTTTGGCCGCTAAACCTTGCCCGCAGTAGGAGCTAGTCAAGATCGCGTCAAGATCGTCTTTCTCGCTTGCCCGTCGCCCACCGCGCGTGGTGAGCCATCGCCGTTCATCCTTCTCTAGCCCAGCTCGCAAATTAAGTGATCGCGTCGCACCAAGTCCGCCTTGGTGTCTTTGGTCACAATGGGTGTGTTGGTTTCGTCGGAGAAACTCAGGAGCTCGAACTTGCCTGCCAGTAAATGGCGTCTTGGCCGTGGCCGTCCGTCCCGCCCGTCAGGGGATGGCATGGGGCGTTTAATAGCTTGTTGGATCACGGAGTGGGCGTAGAAGTCAACGTGTGTTTAGTTTCACCGGAGAAGGGTTGTCGGTAAAGCCGTCGACGCCCGTCTTGCGCCGCCCTCGTCGTAGGAAGGAAAGAAGAGGTGGGAGGAAGGGCCGAGGCTTGGCCCACCCTCAGTCGAGAGAGGGGGAGGCGGGTGGGAGGCAGCGGGCCTTGCGCTGTGCTGAGGCCGGCCCAGGCACAAGGGTGGCCCGCGGAGAAGAAGTTTTTGTTTTTTTTTTCTTTATGTTTTTAAATATTGACTTTTCATAATTTTGTAATAATTTTATTTGGGCAGATAAAAATATGAGAAAAATATGTGAGTGCTCTCCATAATATGCTCTGTCAATGAAAAATGCTAACTTATGTTTTTCAGTAACTTTTGTTGGTGGTAAAAATTGCTTCCCTAATTAATAAATGCGATTTCAATGATTTTAATAAATAAAATATAAGTCCAAAAATTATGAAATTTGTTTTGTGTGCTAATTAGAGTATGATGATCTTAATTATGAAGTTTGGTTAGGTTTTGATTAAATTTTGTATTATGCTTAATTAATTCCTTTATTAATTAATGTTTAATTAGTTAATTCTTTAATTAATTAGGGTAAGTTAATTCCCAATTAGCAAGTTAATTAGTGGCTTTCAACGACTGTAAAATGGTCAATAAATTAGTAATCACTCTAATCACCATTAGGGTTGCTTGATTTTGGGATTGAGTGATGACCCTAGGTCATTGACCCTAATGACCTTCGGCATTTCATGTTGATTGTGTGTCGCTAGTCCGTCGTCGTCGGCGCTAGTTATACCTTTTTGACGTAAGGGTACCGTGAAGGAAAGTTGTACTCAAGATCGATTAAAAATTGTTGCATCATTATCGCATGCTCTTTTTGTTTCTTGCATTGTAATCATGCATCTCGTATCGTGTAGCCGTCGAGTGCGAGGAGGAGGGAGTCGAGCCGTCTCGGGGTTTCGAAGAGGTTGGATCTGATCCTGGTGATTGGGTAGCTGAGCCTCACTTCATCGAGCCCCAAGGCAAGCCCCGGATGCATTCAAACCCGCCCTTGTATTTTGAAAGTTTTATGATTTTATGTTCCAGATATGATGCATTAGGTGTAGGAGTTGTGTGCTATCCTACTTTGATGCATTTACTATACCTTGTTACATTACCCTGTACACCTGTTTTGATTTCGAAATGCTTAGTTGCGCTTAGCCTTGCTACTAGTGTAGGTTTTGATAAATTGTTTTCGAAAGGTGATAACAATACTCCCTAAAGGGAATTTCACGAAAACGATGTTGCTTGTCGTCTATCCTTGTTCCGACGGGGTCAAGGATACACCACAAACATGATGATGAATAAATCGAGACCGGGTGGAGTGACTTGCACCGGGGAAGGGCTAGTGCCCTGGTGTAGTGTCGTCCCACTTGTGAGTCGGTTAAGCACCGTTCGTTGCCTTGGCCCTTGGATCATGAGGTTATTGGATAGTACTAGCCGCATGCTAATGGCGGTAAGCTCCCTTGTATGATCCATGCGAGAACGGATCTGCACGGGAAGTAGCGTGTACCCACACTACGAGTGCACCCGTCGGCCAGTTAGGCCGACGGCGTAGGGAGATGGTGTCTTGTACTCTCGTGGCTAGGACCCGTTACAGTGCGGAGGAGAAATGCAAGTGTGAGTTGATATATGTAAGATGTTTGGTCTGCATATATCGTGTGGCTAGGAAGCCCAATTTGGGTATATAAAGCGATTCGAATCGTTGTGTGCTCCACGATATGGGGAGCCGTGATCCTTACCCGGCATCGTAGTAATGATGAAAAGAGTGAGAATGGAAAGTTTTGAATCCGACATGTGTTTTACAAGTGATTGTTAAAGTAAGGATTGGCTTAGTCTCTTTTCGCAAAAGGGTGTCTTTTGATCTTGCTAAAGCCTCACCTTGATTCCTATTAGCCAAGCATTCCCGTCTTCTCCCCAATTTTGGTCGGGTAAGCCTTGCGGAGTACTTTTTTGTACTCGGGGTTTGTTCAACCCACATTGCGGATGAATCGCATGGACAAGAGTGCTACGACCCTTGTTGCATGACGGTTATCGAAGAAGTGACCCGATGAGGAGTGAATTGAGTGGCCTTTGGGCGGGGGGCAACTTTGGTTGTGTGGTGCGTAATAAAGTTATATAATGATACTTCCATTTGGGTTGTAATAATAACTCGGGTTTGTATAAACTTATAAAAGGTTTGTAAATTAAGTTATTGTAAGTCTTCCGCTACTCACGGTATTTGTATATGAAAACTGTTTGTAATCTTGTGATGTCTCTGTAAGTATCGATCCCGGAGTGATCGTGGTTTATCGGGGATTCACCCGACGGAACATTCTAGACTATGTGGTGCACAATTATGGGTGACAGAGGTCTTAGGGACAATGTCGGTGCTTGTGGGCCATATAATTTAGAAGGTTACGCCCACGAGGTGTAAGTCAAGGTTAGCCAAACACTATACACACCAAGGTTGCTTTTAGTTGATCACTTTTATAAATAAAAGTAAAATTGTAAGTGAAGTTTAATGACATGCATATACACATACGATATAAAAGAGCACAACCAAACCCTAACATTAAATAAACTTGTTTTAGTTACTCTCATTAGGGTTTTCTAATCATGAATGCTTATGCAATGATGATGATGACATGGCGGTTTTTTAGTTAACGTAACACCGGGGGTGTTCTGATTTTTATTGTGAAAATTTACAAAACTTCAGAATATTAGTACTTGTAAAGAATTTGAGACATAGTGCTTGACTTGATTGTTCTATCTTTCGATTGCTCAAGATTTATGCAAAAAGTCAGAAGCTCCATAGTTAAAGGTAAAGTGGGTAAGTTTGAAATTTAGAGCGGTTTGTCTAAACCGGAGAAAAAATTTATGTTTAAAAGTAAGTGTGCTTAAAAGAAATAAAAGTATTGCAGCAACTCCCGATCCAAGATTATTATTAATTAGATCTAGGTTGTTTGCCAAGGGGACCAATCAAAAGGTAAGCTTGGGGTTATTGTTGGCCGGTCGTTAACGTCAACTTTTACTAGCACTTTAAACCCGAAGGAGAACATGAAAACACACTAGTCTAGGGTTTTAACCGACAATTTCCACGAGTTTTGGTGATTTGTGAAATTTCCGAGGGGAATTTTTCGAAAAAAAAACAAAAAAGGGATTTAAGTGCAAATTTATCACGAAACTTAACCGCGACGCAACTACACCGCCAACAGGATCAAGAAGGTTCGAGAAGATACCCGAAGCGTGGGGCCCATAGCGGAGCCAGTGGGGCCGGCCCGGCCCCCCACCGGGCCGGCCTCCCTAATTCCACCGATGGCCGCCGCCTTACGGAGTCTTCCTCTCACGGTTCCTTGGAAGCCAATCAAAGCATCCCTACGTCGACTTTTAGGTCGGTTTGATCCGACGGTGCACATGAGATGAAGACGTGGATCGGCCGACGTGGCGGTTCCTTGCCCCCTACTCCACCTCGGCCTATATAATGACGCCCCAAGGCCCCTCCAAGAGGCATTCTACACCCCGGTGCTTCATATTCTCTACATAATTAGGGTTAGGGTCCCTCTAGTTAATCTAGCTCTAGTTCATCTAGATCTAGTTCATCTAGATGTAGCAATTAGGAGAGACTAGTTCTTCTAGATCTAGTCTTGTTTAGAGATTAGAGAGATTGAGTAGAGGAGTAGAGATTCCGGAGGAGTTCCCATGATGTCGGCCTTCTTCGTGGGCGTATTCTTACGGATTGACTCCCTCGCCGGAGTGCGTTAAGGTACTTTTGTATTTACCATTCCGATTTAAATAAGCAACTTGTTCTTATTCGTTCTTTGGTTCACATCTCATATTGAGGGCTTTGATCTTGGTCATTACTTGGTTGAAGTAGTATTTCGTAGTGTAGGCGTGGTGCCTAGGCTAGATTTACTTGTGAATGTCCCCCGATCGGCCCGGATAGTGGTAGCTTCAGCGTAGGTGACTTTATAGCTACGTTGAATCCTCTGTAGTCCACTTCCGTTGATAGGACCGATAGGCTTATAGGTGTCAGTAGGAAGATTACTCGTTTCTTCTCCTATTCGGGTCATTTGTCCGATAAGATGATATTATACAAAGTTTACCGAAGTCGAAACTAGAGTACATTAGCTATTTCCTTTTTTCTTGATATGATCTAGCCTAATTGTAGGGTTAAGTCTATAGACGTTGTCATCATCACAAGCCGCTGTTCTCTGTGGATACGATATGTAAAACCTCCCGGTAAAATGTGACATTGGTATGATATACGTAAACTTGCGGATAATCCTACTTAAAACTTATTTAATGGAGTGCGGTGAAAAATACCAACACACCGCCATGCGTGCAGCAGCCTTGATGGGTAGGTGGGAGACGATGTTGTCGAGGAGCACGTCGGGAAGGAGGCTAAGGCGGTCGAAATTGGTGGTGTAGTTGGTGGACGCAGCGTCGGCGCCGGTGCTGGGGAACTCGGAATTGGAAGCGGCGACGGGTGCGGACGCGGTGGAGCGCAGCGGAAGGGCGTCAGATTTGGTGGAGGAGAGGCCGCTGTCGATGCGGATCTGACCGGTGGACACGCGCCCCGTGAAGTCCACACCGGCGGAGAGGTCGAGACCGCGCTCCTCGAGAGTGGGGCCGGCTGCTCGAACAGCCCTCCCCGGTTGTCGGCAACCACGAAGCTGCGTCGCGTCGGACTGCTGGATGCCGCCGATGTGGAACTTGACGGCAGCGCCCCGCCGCTCTAGCGCGGCCATGGAGTGCGAGAAGCGCTGCTCCATCCGAGCGTCGAGCTCGTCAAGCTTCCTAAGGATCTCGCCGAAGGCAAGCTCGAGGGAGGAATCCATGGTGAGAATCGGTGGCTCTGGTACCAATTGTTAGCAACCCCAACTGGATTGGCTAACAAACAACTCAATCAAGTAGCTGGATACAAGATCTCAAGGGGGAGGGAGATCGGAAGGAGAGATTGGAAGGGAGAACCGGGTACAGGGGGAAGAAGAGGAACAGTAACTACTAGGAATAAGTAATTGATTTGATATTTTGGTTGATGCCTGACTTGGCCTCCACGAGTCCCTTTTGTAGCTGGCTCCCACTTGCCTGTCCTTGGGGCCCACATGGCAGTGTCCCTGACAGAGAGGGGAGACGAACCGCATAGTCAGCCGGGGGCTGCCGCTGCGCCAAGAATGAGGCGCCCGCAAGCACGCCATGGACAGCCACCGTCGAGACGCACGCACATCGGCGAGGAAGTTGCGCCCGCATGGCTTGTGCCACCCGCACCGACCGCGCCCGTCGTGCGGTCCGTGGGACGCGTGCGAGGGAGGCTGCGCGAGAATAAGCGGGGCAGCCAGCCGGTAGCGGCGCCCGTCATGGCGCGCCCCCTTGAGGAACGCCGTCGCGCGCCCGCCAGTCATGGCGCCGGGAGGTGGTGGCGCGTGCCCAGCCCGCGAGGAGGTGTAGACGACGGTGGCCAGCGAGGAAAAGGTAGCTAGGGTTCCGTCGAGCCTACGCGAGCAGCGGGAGGAGGCAACGGCGAGGTGAAGTGTGCTAGTGGCTACCGGCGTGGTCACGCCACTGCCAAGTCGGCCGATGGTGGGCGCCCCGGAGGATGGCCAGCGCGGGGGCATCGTGCCCGGCTGGTGCGCCGCCCAACCGGAGACGAGAGAAAGGGAGTTGATAGGCGCGACCGTGGCTGCGGCCACGCCCCAAGTGAGCCCCCAGCCGCCCGCGGAGGGCGGTCGCCGTGCCAGACTGTCTCGCGCCTCACGGGGCGAGAGGGACAGGGGGACGAGCGAGAGGGAGCATGTTTTTTTTTCGAGAAGAGTCGAGAAGTGGAAGCTGGACTGTATATATTTGGTTCTCCGGATTCTGACGAGGAGGCGAAGAAGGCAGGAGAAGTCGCTCCCAAAAGAATCCGCCTCAAGCAATTTGGACCGTTCGGATGAAGATCGGACGGCCACGAGAATTTCGAGATGACGTGGACGGCCCCTCTGACAAGGGGCTTGTGCAACTTTTATATGTTAGATTGCGAAGCAACTAGAGGCATGCCTTTTCTTCTGCCGACTAAGAAACGAATATTGATAAATAATAAAAGGTAATCGAATGGGTTAGGTCGGGTCGACAAGAAGATCGACCTGCCCATTAGGCCGATCTCAATGGAGGGTTTCACCCATGCCGGGAGAAGAAGCTACGGAGAAGAAAGAAGATGCGTTGAAAACGAAAAGAAGGCCTCTCGGTCTTTGGTTTCACGCCGTTTAACGTTTTCAAAACCGGGCTGATTCGTTCCGTGGCCATGAAACTTTTTTCTTCTCTCTCCTCTAAGTTTCATGCAAAGATTCCTTTTCAATGATGTGGCACCTCATTTAATGTGCATGAAATCCTCTATGAAACCCCATTGAGATCGGCCTTAGGCGGCGAACTCGCTATCCATCACGGGCCCGTGCGTTCGACGGGCAAACCAAAGTTTGAGTGCCTTTTTGGACCGCAAGGCGAGACCGAGGCGAGCCCGGCGGCTGCCAGACTTGCTTGCGCCGCCAGCCAGAAAAGCTCATGAAATCAGCCCGGCTTGGCAATCAAACAAGCCTCACCGCCCAAACAAAAGCCCGTTAAATTAGCGGTAATGATACTGTTAGGGCGTCCGTAAATTCTGGGCGTAATTCATAGAATTACCGCGCCGCTTTCTGCGATGTGCGCCCAATGTGTGTCCCGCCCGTGACCCCTTTTTATTTCCTAGTCCCCATGCAACTGCATCCGTGACGCCTGTGTCCTGTCTGTGGCCTCCTCCTATTTTTCTAGCCCCATGCAGCTACGTACTAGTATCCAGCCATGATGTGAAAACACACGTAGACTTTACCTGCACCTTGTCAGTTATTTTTTAAGGATGCATGCCCCCTATGTGTGTGCATGTGAATATGCATGTATATTAAAATGAAACTATTTTCTGTGTGTGCATGAGCTCCGCATTGGTAACCTCGGCATCACTCCATGGCATCGAGCTCCGTGTCGATGTCAAGCTACAGTATGTTTATGGGTTACATATGTATATTTCATATGTTTTATCCAGATGTTACAAAATTAAATCTGATGTTGCATATGTCGCAATGGTATAAATATATGTTGCAAGTGTAAATTTCAATTGTTTTAATGGATTTAGATGTATGTTGCGGTGTTTTTTTATCTATATGTTGCGCATGTTGTGGTGGCAATACATGTATGTTGCAAGTATATTACCCAAATGTTTCAATTGTTTTAGACGTATGTTGCGAGATATTTTATTCATATATTTTATATGTTACATTAGTTGTGCACATATATATGTTGCAAGCTTATGTTACAAATGTTTCACTGCTCGAGACGTATTTTTACAACAAATACTTTATATTACAAGTGTTTCCATTAACAAGTGAGGGAAGTGAGCGCCCGGCCGAGACGGTCCACGCGTGCGTCGGAAGGGAAGCGGGGGTGGAGGTCCCCATGTCCATGCTCAGAGCAGGCATGGCCTGCAGCGGTACAAGTGCACAGGCACGCAGCAGCATGCAAGCAGCAGCATGTGATGAGTCCCCCCCCCACCCAAAAACAAGTAGCAGCAGTAGACAAGAGGCATAGCCAAGTAGCCACATGCATGCATGCTGCAGGCATAGCAAGTAGCAACATGCAAGTACTGCAGGCATCCGAGCAGTAGGCACATGCGCATCTCAGGTGCATGTAGTAGCGCACGCGACCGACCAATAGACGCAGCAGCAAAAGCGCGGCGGGCCCGGCCCTCCGGGCGTTCGGACGAGTGCCCAGTAGACGCAGCAGAGGTGGCACGTGGCCCGGCCGCTCGGGCGTCCGGACGGGTGCTAGCCTCCGGACGTCCGAGCTAGGGCGTCCGTTAAATTAGCCGAGTCCACTAAAATGTAGGCTTTTGTTCCCTCAATTTTTATAAGAGTCCGCATTTTCTTCATGAACTATAAAACCGGACTAACCACCTCCTTTAAGAACTTTTCAAAACGTAGTTTTAAGCAGTTTTGAAGCTGGTTTTTTATTTTTGTTTTTTTATTTATTTGGGCTAAATCTTTAAAAAATCACAAAAATCACAGAAAAAAATCATAAAATAGAAAAATCAAATTTTATTGGACTCCAATGAGTAGATCTACATAGTAACATATAATATGATATGCTTTATACAAATTTTTTTGCTTGTAGATTTAGATCTATACTTTTTTTGGTAATTAATTAGAATATTTTATAAACTATAATTTCTATAGTCCAATTGTGGTGAAATTTTTAGTGACCTAATTATTATATGCTTGAACTGTAGAAAGATTTTTATACTCATTGGATTATGTATAACTTAGTTATAGATTTAAGACCCATTACCCCAAATTTCATAGGTCGGGTCAAGTAACCAATAGGACAAACCCAATCTAATCCCATCTTTGGAGATCAAACTGAGTGCTAGTTCGTTTGTCTCCAGTTATTAGTTAGTACCATTCATCAGTCAAAGTGGATCTTCTGATGATTTGCCTAGAAAATTATTCAAATACACTATAATCTAAATTTTAGATCACTTTTAACCTTGCCTGCAACTGATCAACAGATGGATCAATGGAGCTACATGTGGGGAATTTCCTTCACAAGTAAACAGACATACAAATCTTTATTAGGACAATCCATTAAGATGAAGTAGTTCTCTTGGTTATGGAAAAGTAGGTGTCATGGAAAACACAAATTCTTTTTTGGTTGCTTGTTTTGGATCGGCTTAACACTAGAAACATACTTCATAGGAAGAATATGCATCTGGCTTCATATCCTTGTGTCCTATGCAATGCTGATGTTGAAGAAACAGTGGATCACTTATTTTTTGAGTACTCATTCAGATCTTGGTGTTGGAAGCTGCTTAACTTCAATTGGAACTTTGTTGTGCCCATCTTGGATAGAATACTTCTTGGAAAAAATGTTTCAGTGAGCCATCTATTTTAATGGAGATCATTATTATGGTGGCTTGGTGCATCTGGACTACTAGAAATGGAATCATCTTTGATGATCAATTGTTGTCTTTATGGCGATGGAAGAGTTTGCTTTAGGAGGAACTTTCTTTGACTCTTCTTAGGTGCAAGTCCTCTAAGAAACCTTTTCGCAGGGACTGGTTTTCTTCTTTTTAGCTTTCATGTTTTTAGCTTCTTTCTTTGTAACTCTGTACATACTTATATCTTCATAAAAATGAGTTCTGTAGGGGTGTTCCCCTCCTGTTTGCCTAAAAAATAAATCTTAGATCACACACCACCATCAACCGCCGTGGGAGAGCTCCGTTGCCACCGTGCAGGCGGGCTCTGGCTCGTCGTCGTGAAGCCAGAGCTCAGGCCTTGTCAGTGCACGGATGAGCTGTCATCGTCGCTAGAGCTCCAACCTTAGCAGTGGAGGAGGCACGATGCGGCGTGTGACCTATCTCATTGACTGGGGAGCACATGGAGATGTGTGGTTAGGTTCACCAACAAAAGATGGATGGGGCAGAGCGAAGAAGGCGTTGGGTTGCGCAAGACCACAGTTGGGGACAAAGATAGAAAGAAATAAGGTGAGGAGGGAGAAAAAGAAGGAAAAAATAAAAGAAAAATGACAAATGGGTCCAACTTGTTTGTAGTTGATTCTAGTGTTGACGACTCTAGACCAAACAAAAAATAGGTTGGTCTCATTTCGTCCCAACAAAATAGAGAATAAAATAAGATCATCCTATCCCACGAGCCAAAGTCAGAACTATCACACCACACCTTATCTCAACACTATCTTACTCCCACTCACTTGCTAAGAAACTCACCCTTACAACCTTGTCTCATAGCACTAACCGTTGAATAGTGGCATCACGAAGAGAAAGAAGCGTGCGCAAACAAGAAAAGTAGATGCACATTGATGTGGAATCCCAAAGAGAAAGAAGTGGCATACTAACTAAGTTCATTTTTTTCTCTCTTAAGGACTACTAGTTTGGAAACACAAATCTCCTAGGGATCTTTGATCTCTTTCAGGGTGAGCAATTTATGGAGATGTCATTTGAATAAGCAATTTAGTTCTCCGTGGATGGTTTTTCATCTTTGGATGTGCCTCCTCCTTGCTTCGAAAGGCCTAAATGAAATGGATAGTATGATATTTTAGTTTAACAACTTTAGCTCTTGCCTGTGAATACTACTAACATTAACGCCTTGTTCTCTTGGAGGAGAGAGAGTGAAATTTGTAACTGTAGCACTTTCGTTTGTATTTGGCAAATATTGTCCAATTGTGGCCTAACTAGGTTCAAAAGATTCGTCTCGTGATTTACAACCAAACTGTGTAATTAGTTTTTTTTACTTATATTTAATGCTCCATATATGCGGGTAAAAACTTGATATGATGGAGAGAGAGTGGAAAAAGTTGCAAAGAGAACAAGGGCTAACTCTCTTTTTGGTTTATAACATTTAGGTTGACCTATCGACAAACGAGTGTAACTTATGTCAGGTCACTCCCGACCAATTATCCATAAAACGACATGAAACACAGTGTGGCAAGTGGCAACATGCAACCAGCCTGGCCCAGCCGGTGATAGTACGCCATAGTTCTTCCCCCAACATGTCGAGGCCTTCCCGGCCAACAGATATCCTTCCCTTGCCGGGAACAATATTTGTTCGTGCCTTCGTGGGGCATATATTCCCCCCGGGCCCCGGGCCCCGGGCCTCGTGCTGCTTTGGCAGCATTTATCCCCGGAACAAGATTACGTACCGTGAAGGAGCCAACATCATCGGCCTCAGCTTCTATTGGCAGTATTTATAGGCTTGGTCCCTGCACTGCACTCCGCCGCCCATCGAAGCCGGCTGCCGGCGCCCTCTCTGTTTCGACGGCGCCTGAGAAATGCTACGCTTTTGGAGGACGCAGAGGCAGCACCACCTCGTCGAACGCGCTGTCCGTGAGTAGTGAACCCGATTCGTCGTCAATGAGAAAGAAGACTCATATATAGTTTCTGTTGCTTCAGTTGGCGTACACTTTGCTTGTGTTTTCTGTGGCCAGATCGTGGAGATGAACGTGCACATGGACTGCGACGGCTGCGAGAAGCGAGTCAGGAAGGCCATGTCCCGGCTGGAAGGCAAGGCAATCCCTCGATCCTGTTCAGAAATACTAATGCAATTTTCATAAAAAAATAGTACATATTATGACAGAGGGGTGTGTGTGTGTGCAGTGCAGGAGTGAGCTCGGTGGAGATCGACATGGAGCGGCAGAAGGTGAGGGTGACGGGGTACGTGGACCGGCGGGAGGTGCTGCGCGCGGCGCGGCGGACCGGCAGGGCGGCGGAGTTCTGGCCGTGGCCGTACGACGGCGAGTACTACCCGTTCGCGATCCAGTACCTGGAGGACGACACCTACATGGCCACGCACAGGTACTACCAGCACGGCTACAACGACCCCATGATCGGATCCTACCCCTGCCACGCCTTCACGCATCTCATCGACGACCACGCGCTCGCCGTCTTCCACGACGACAACGTCCACGCCTGCAAAGTCATGTGATGTGGTGCGTGCGCGGAGCTAACCGGAAGAAAAAGACGCTAGTGTTCCTGCTACTCACTGCTAGTAGTATTCACAGGCAAAAGCTGATTTCACTATAATCTCGAAACAAAAGAGAGTTAATTATTCCGTCCTCTTCTCACAAAAAAGAGAGAGACCATCTTAAAAAATTATGAGCTCGTAACAAGCAGCTTATAATAAATAAATTAAAAATCCTGCTCTGAACGCCGCACAAAAAAATTTGGTGCTGTGATTTTTTTTTTTAACTTGTGCAAATAAAGGTTCAGGTTGTGGCTGGTACCAGTCAGCGAGGAATCTATAGTTTTCGCCAGAGTTACGGAATCGTTGGATGACACGGAGTGCAAAAAGTAATTTCCAATGGCTCAGCCAAAAGTGACGATGAACTCGTGGCATGAATATGTTCCTAATTCTGGTGCGGGAAAAAAGATCTTAAGTCATGCGTGCAGGAATAGATAATGTTCGAATATGTCATATCCTTTAACACTTGAGCTAGTAGCTACGACAGCAAGTGGGATGTAACAACGCTAAACATGATATGATGGATTACAGGATTAGTAGCTATATGTTCACATATCTGACAGCAAAAAACGGTATTTACCTGTCTTCAGGAAATACGATATGTTCATGATTCATGAACAGCGAAACGCTGATAAAAATGCACAAAATTGTGAAGATATGAGCACCAAAGACCTCAAAGAACATAGAGATATATATAAGCAATGCCATCGGAATCGGCATGCACTGGTTCTATATATTTTGTATGTTCGTTTTGTCAGGGAATTTGTGCTGAATTCGTGATAGGAGCAAATAGACACATAGATCTGCCTTACACCATCCATTTGTTTGGGAGAGGAATGTTCTGCTTTATCTAGTAGTACTCCAAACCTGCCAACGAATTGCTCCCTCTTCAACTTTCAGAACTCGCTCTGCCAAAAATGTCCTGACTCTTATGTAATCTCGTGACCGAAGAACTGGAAATATTCGCCAATTACCAAACAACATGATCTCATCCCATTCCATCCAATTCCTATCCGCGGGACCGGTGCACCAACAACAGTTCAGACTGTAAACGCCGTAGCATATGCATCTGAATATATGTAAAATTTCGTTCGTCAGGCTCCAGATTTGTTGTAGGTTTTGGGTTGTTCAGACCAACAATCACGGTGCTGGCTAATGGACGAGCTCCGGTAACATGCGTCACCATCACTCACCACCACAGATGTCAACTCTCCAGCTCGGACGGTGTCCAATTCCCTCGTGCCAAACATGCCTCTCGCGTCCCGCATGACAAATCCAGCAGCTGATCCAGACCGCGTCCGATTAATCAGCACCGAAAACGCAAACCGACTGTGCTGATCTCATCCGGCTTCCCGGATCGAGTACCAACCCCCAAACCTGGCCGACTACAAGCCTGCAACCACAACGCGAAAGCGACGTTTTCCAAACTCGAATCGGCTCCAGAGTTGCAGTTTGAGCCCAACTAATCACTCGATTGCTTATCGGATTAATCAAATCCAGGCACAGGTGTATGTATGCGTGTGAAATATAAACAGCGCGCGAGCGGCGGCCCGTACTCAACACAGCCGGACACCAAACTGTGCTCCTCTGTTAGAGCCACGACGAAAGCGACGTGACCCAGCCGTATAAATCAAAACCACGCCGTCCGTTCAGTGGCCGCCGGATCCCACGAGCACTGCACGGCAGCACAGCACAGCACACCACGCCGTCCGTTAGAGACGACGCCTTTTGGTGTTGTGTTGTCCTGTCCTGTTCTTTTCGATCGAAAGGATCTCTCTCTCTCTCTCTCTCTCTCTGCGCGCCGGGCGACCATGGCGGCGGCGCCGGCGCCACTGCCGGCGGCCGTCGCAGACTGGTGGGAGCGCGTGAACGGCTCGCCGGCGTGGCAGGACGGGATCTTCTGCGCCCTCGCCGTCCTCTACGGCGTCGCCGCCGCCGCCTCATTTGTAAGCGTCTCTTCTCTTCCTGTTAATGTAGCTCGACTATATGGACGCCACTAGTAGGGAAAGATGCGTGCTTTCTTGGTGTTCTGTGCTGAATTGCTTACTTAGGCGTGATACCGTCGAAGGAATAAGCATGTGCCATTGATGCCTTGATGTCATTGCAGGGGAATAAATACTTGTTTTTAGTACCTATTTGACATGAGTAGCATGGATTTGTCATATCACGACCAGAAAATTTTAGTTGGGAATAAAGAGAGGTTTGTTTGATTTGTGCTTTAAGGAATGAGGATAACAAATTACCAGTAACGTATTGCATCCGAACCTTGTGAAAGATGACAACAGGGACGAATATATGTACACGTCTGGTTCAATCAAGATGAAAACTACAATTGGAAAATAGAGATAGATAGTTGGACAAGGACTTGAGGAGTTGAGGTTGCTTGCATCTTTCTGATACATCGAAATCTCACCCGATAGATAGTGCTGGATAAGAATGTGTGCATAGCATCTGAATATTTGTATTAACTAAGAGCATTAACATCTTTCTTATGCCTGTGGTTGACATGCAAATGCTCGTTGTTTATTTATAAAGAATATCAAGAAAAAATTAAGTATTTGAAAAATAGAACAAAGAATGATTATAATGTCTCATGCAGATCCAAGTTGCCAGGATACAGCACAGAGTTCCTGAATATGGATGGACAACCCAAAAGGTCTTCCAGTTCCTCAATTTCGTGGTCAATGGGGGTATATAGTTCAATCTTTGTTGGAGAAAAACATTACATGCTCTCCTTCATGCTCAGCTGTCTGTTGTTTACTGCTAATCTTGCTGTTTTGCAAATCTGCAGCCAGGTGCTCTATCTTTGCTTTCCATCGCCAAGTGCAACAAGTGAACCCTCCGGTTTGGATGCCTTAACTTTGTCCTGTAATGTAAATGATAATTTCGATTTCGCCGACCTGACTTGAATTGCTCATGTTCATTTCTACGTCAGATCTTTCAGCATGTTATTCTTGATCTTCCTGGGCTAGCATTCTTCACTACCTATGCACTGTTAGCACTTTTCTGGGCTGAGATACTATACCAAGCACGTGGACTAATGACTGATCGACTTCGATCAGGTTTCTACATCATTAATTGTATTGTTTATGCATTGCAGGTAAAGCAAGATCTTTCTAAGCCTATTGCTAATTCAATTTGTATAAATTTTTCTTGAATTTGTGTGGCTCTTTGCTGAATAACATTGCACAAGCAATGATAAAATAACATTTTCATTTCATTGTATATGGTGCTATTTCACATTATTAGAAGCCAACCAGAACCCATTTCATTGTATATGGTGCTATTCCATATTATTAGAAACCAACTAGAACTGTAGAATTCATGAAATTTGGCATAATGCAAAAGATCTCTGATAATTTTGGTTGATTTTTTTGGATGATTGCTTAGTTTTATATTAAAGAGTTGCTCATGTTTGTCTTCAACATGGATCTTCTCATTTCAATTGTTCAAATGTTTATATTCAGCTGCCTGTTATGCTATTCACGACATTCTGACGAAAGTATTCTCTCTTCAGGGTTTTCTATGGCTGTGTCTGTGGTGGAATCCAAATCATTCTATGCTAGTCATTTCTAAGTTATTCATTGCAGGTCTTTCCTTTTGCACTGCCTTGGGGTTTCTGCTCTATGGAGGAAGGCAAGATCATGACTACTCTATGTTTTTTAAAAGTTCTGAACAGCAATGCATTTTTTTAAATTTTTTTGTTAGTCAATTGGACTTCCTAGATCGGCTGCAAAACATGTGCTGCACTGTATCCAAATATATGCACTTATACGATTCTGATTTGTTGGGCAGGCTTTTCATCATGCTGAAATATTTTCCTGTCGAGTCAAAAAGGGAGGCAACAAAAGCTGAGAGAGGTCGGCAGAGTTGCCAGCATATGTTTCTGCTGTTTCTTGGCACGATGCATAATGGTAAAGAATTTTTGTCCACAGGAAATTCTCAGGTTTAGCTCTCACAGTTCATTTACGAAATTTGCACTGTATATTTGCTTTGCAGATGTGCTTCAATGCATTTGATGAAGAAGCTGACCTTGATGTTCTTGACCATCCAATTCTGAATTTCTTCTATTACCTGGTATGTTTAAATTCTGCAAAGCACGAAGTTATGTGTTCTCCAGTTTGGCAACTTCAAATTGATGCCTACTATAACTGATGTTCCACTATCATCCTCTTTTCTGCAGCTTGTCGAAATTCTCCCTTCAGCTCTTGTCCTGTACATTCTGAGGAGGATTCCTGCAAAACTACGGCTATCTCAGTATCACCCCCTCAGCAGCTGCTAGAGACGAGGCATTGCCATCTTCTGAGCTAAAAATGCTGACTGCTGTCGAGCTATGCAAAATCAATTGCAACGCCCCTTTGTATAACATTTGTATGGGTAGCCATCCAAAAACATTTTGTAGCTCACCTATAGCTAACCCTGTTAGTTCAATGTATTTTATGAAATTTATAGTGTTTCTTAATGATGAGGAGACTCAGCATATTGCTGAGACTGAGAGACTGAGCATATTGAAGGAAAGCACCACTGTAGAACTGAACTACATGAACAGTTTAACAGCGAGTTATCCTTTGGAATCATTGAACTTTTTTATATTCTTCCTGTGATGACTCGTTACAATAATCAAAATGTGCAAGGAGACTGCCAATGTCTTTGCTCACAGCTGAGCTGGTATCGTTTGCTAACTACTCCCTCCGTTCCAAATTATAATTCATTTATTTTTTTTTACCATAAGTTTAGCCATTCATCTTATTCAAGATTTTATGCAAATATAGTCAAATTCAAGTTATTCTTAAAGAACTTTTATTAATAAAGCATACCATAACAAAAAAAAAAAAGTAATATTTTGTATAAATTTTTGAATAAGACGAAAGTGGTCACATTTTAGACAAAAAGTTAAATAAACTATAATTTGAAACGGAGTTAGTATTTGCTATACCAAATGACGTGATTAACTCCGTAACCCATAAAAATTAATATACCCATTTTACCTTTTTCATTATACTAGCAAATATATGCCCTTGTGTTGCAACGGGGCATTCAGTTAGTTGCGTCGTTACCTGGGTAACTTGTGGTTTGAAAACTTCTATTTAGCAATTACGTTAGACGTACAAAATTTGTATTTCAATCACGTCAGACATTCCAATTTATCTAGGAATGGAAATCCATACTGAACCTAGACATGTGCTACTCTAATTTGTATAGGCACGTTAGGTTTAGAAATTTATCAATGATTGGCCACTAAATGAACGAAATAGCTTCCTCTAACCAGCTATAGCTTTTGGAGGAAGCCGCGCCACTAATTGTTTCAGCTTACTATTTAAAATACTAGTCAATATCCCGCGTTGCCGCAGGGCTATTAAAATTATAATTTTTAGTTTTTTTTTTATTTTGAGGGAACTATTCTTCGACGATGAGCTCTTGTATTTTTTAGAAGTAAATTTTAAAAGGGAGGAGGGGAGTAAAAGAAATAAGCGAAAAGAAATTTTAAAAATAGAAGTATTTGTTTTTTTTTTTTTGAAAGGAGTAGGGGAAAAAGAGAAGGGGTGAGGGGGATAAAAAATGGTGTTAGAAAAAGAAAATTCATGGGGTATAATTTTTATAAGAAAGCAGAGTAAATTTCGTTATGATGAGTTTTTGCATTTTAATGGTAAATTTTAAAAGGAAGGAGGCGAGTAAAACAAATAAGCGAAAAAGAAATTTTAAAAATAGGAGTATTTGTTATTTAGGATGAAAGGAGTAGGGGAAAAGAGAAGGAAGGGGGTTTAAGAAATTGAATTGGGAAATGGAAAATATGTGGGGTAAAATTTTTTTTGGGGGAAAGCAAAAAAAAAAAAACACTGTTCATAACTACTGTTCCTGGAACAGTGTTACGTGAGGGGGAGAGGCACTGTCGCGGGAACAGTGCTTTTGTGAGGGGAGCACTGTTGCGCTACAGTAAAATGAGAGAGGGGTGCTGGTATACGGAAATGAGGATATAGGTAGATTTATATTCTAATTTGTTTTGGAATTAGACTGGACAAACACTCTTTTTTTGTTGGGTGACTGGACAAACACTCTAAGGCCTTGTTTGGCTGCTCACAAATACATTTCAATTCATATGGTTTGTAGGGGATTGGGGTGGAATTTAAATTAAAATACACTTTAATCCCTCACAAACCTTATGGATTGAAGTGTATGTGTATTTATAAGCAGCTAAACAAGGCCTAACGCGTACCGACACGAGAAAAGATAAGCTCTGTCGATTCTTCATTGGACGGTTGTAAGCGACAAAGATGAAACAATTCCATTTTATTGTTTGGTTGGGGATACGATAACATATACCCTTTTAATGTGGCTCCCAAAAATGCTCGTGGATTGGGTCTGCTCTGAGGGCCACACACGTTTCCGCCGTTAATGTTCAATCGGACGGTTCTGATTTTCAGCGAAATATAAGCAAACTTTATTTATGGTTGGAATTTACGTTCAAAAAAAAATTTATGGTTGGAATTGGAAATGCCGCTCCACGGCTCCAGTCGCCGTCGACCAGCGAGCGGGCCCTACGACGCGGATGCCACGTACTAGTACCACCAAACCCACCGAAGTTTCAGCTCTTTTCTTCACCAGACCAGCTCTGCCCACGGCTCACCAAACTCCGCCGCCGCCGCCCTGCTGCTTCCACTCTCCGCACCTTGACCTTGGCAATCTCCGCCCCGCAAACCCTAGACGCTGCCATGGCCTATCTAGCTCCAGCGGCCGCCGCCTCTTCCCTCCGCACGCCTATCTACCTAGCCGCCTCTTCCCGGCGCCGCTCCTGTCTCCCCGCCGCCGTCAAAGCCACCGCCAGCTCCGCACACCCCATCCTCTCCTCCCTCCGCATGGCCGCCTCCGCCGCCGCCGTCCTCCTCGCCGCCACCTCCCCGGCACTCGCGTGCACCCCCTCCGCGGCCCCGCCCCCGCCCACTCCCCCCCTGACAGTCACGGTGTCCCCGACGACGCCATCCCAGACGCTCCTTCCCGGTCCCACCCCTTCGAGAAGCTCATCGTCGAGACCGCCTGCCTCACGCGCATCGGCGGCGCGGGCGCGGACGAGGCGCGCTCGCGCCTGGCCGCCGCTGGATGTGGAGAGAGCTACGCCCGCCTCCTGGCCGCTCAAGTTCTGTTCGTGGACGGGAAGGTGGACGAGGCGATCGCAGCCTTCGAGGAGCTTGCGCGGGAGGACCCCGCCGACTACCGCCCGCTGTTCTGCCAGGGCGTGCTGTACCTCGTCCTTGGCAAGGAGGCGGAGTCCGCGTCCATGCTCGAGCGATGCCGCGAGGTCGCCGGCGATGCGGTCATCGTAGATCCGGCAATGTTGGTAACGCCGACCGTGGAGGCGGAATCGGGTGAGGAGAAGCCGGAGCCGGAGCCGGAGCCGGCGAATGTGTGACTTGTAACTCTGTGCCGGATGATCCAAGAATAAGGTAAAATTAGCATTTTGGTAACCAATAGAGGGATACGAATGAGAGGGAAGTTTCAGAACATGTTCCGGTGATACGAATTAGCTAGAGGAAATTTTGAATTTGAAACGATGTTCCTGATTCTTCAAGATGTGATGACTAAAGATGTTAGTTTCACACGGCCTACTAATAAATTGATGAGAAGGCAGTGCCTTTCATTCTTGATGATTAGCACTTCGATTTGATTTACATTCACATCCATTGAAGCTTTATATCTGTTCCTTGTATCCTCAAATTTCTCATCCTGCTGATGGTTATTTACTTATTTCAATGTCATGATGAATTTGATTTTAAAAATACTAACCATGCAATATATAGCATGTTTATGTTCCGATGGTGAGCAATGTGCATGGACTTGTCCCACACATGGCTGAAAACTGAATTAAGTTCTTTACCTCGAAGATGATGTTTGCGATCTGATTGGCAAGTTTGGTCATGAAATACGCACGGAAATCAAAATTGCTCGGCTGGGCAAGGCCATGGTACCAAATGCTAACTATTTGCTTTAGGCGGAATGATTCTGTTTTTAGTGTAATCGTTGTGGAGATATGTCTAAGATCATTACTGATGAACCATCAAAAGGGACTATTTACAGCAGGAAGTTTCTACGTGCGGTAAGAAAACTTCACGTATTTTTTTTATAATAAAGATGCTGAAAAGAGTGCCTCATATCTAAAATATGAAGCAAAACAAAGGCTAGTACAAAAGGACAACATAACATAAAACAACCTCAAAAAATAAGAGTATGTCAGACATCAATTCGGTCATCTTTTTTCTTCGATCGTCCACCGCAATATTAGCTTGAAAATCGTATTAAAAAGATATAAAAAGATGTACACATGCAAACACTCTCGGCTAACAAGACTTTGAAGACCCTAAAAAACAATCGCTGCCAGCAATGAGATCTACATGATTATTACATCACACAGGCACTGTGTTGTATCGCAAGTGTGTTTGTTACAATGATGTGGGACATTTATTCAGCCTACTAGGAGGAGTAGCCCTCAAAAGGCCCAAAACAAAGACACGTCTACTGTGTGGCAACGAAGCCGCAGCATGTTTTAGGCTAAGACAATCGGAGCCGAAGAACAACAGAAGCAGGACCCGTTTCAAGCAATAGAAGGCGATCCACACCTCCTGACCCACACATCGATGATCGATCATGGCTGGTCGATTAGGGACAACCCAGATCCTCGCAGTTTTTCCTCCACAATGTCATCCAGCCTCCTCGCCCTCTCCAGCGTCATGTGCGCCTTCCAATCCCCGACCTCCCCCTTCCGGAAGAAGGCCGAGTTCTTGATCAACAAATGGTCTTTCCGGTGCATCCCGTCCCAGTTGGCCTTGACACGCCTCATCTTGTCCATGCTGCACAGCTCCACAATCGCCATAGGGACGCGTGTCTCTGCCTCCTCGTCGGTGAACGGGCAGCCGAGGAACGCCGCCAGGCGCCTCACGCTCCCCACAGCGTCCTCCTTCAGGTCCTCGTACCGGAGGAACATCACCTCCTCCGGCCGCGCCACGCTCTCCTTCCAGTACTCAGCCATGTTCTTCCACACCGGCCCAAACGGCGCCGTCGCAGAACAGGTCGAACGCCTCGGCGAACGGCGTCATGGCGGACCCCTCAGGCTTGATCTCGTCGAGGTAGTGACGGAGCGAGACAAAGGCGTCCTTGGGGTCTCCCGCACCGACGCCGGCAGCGCCGTGAACGGCGCGTGCACGGCCAGGACGCGCGGCGACGGCATCCCTTCGAGGACCCGGCAGGCGGGCGACGCCGAGCGGTGGTTCTCGTAGATGGAGGGGCGGAACGGGACCACGCCGTGCGGGCTGGAGGCGAGCAGCGGGTGGCGCTCGTCGGCCGGCGCGTGGTGGCCGCGCTGCACGACGCAGTACACGAGCGCCTTGAGCCATACGTGGTGCCGGACTTGGGAACGGTGGCGAGGATGATGTCGATTGGGCGGGCGACGAACGAGTCCGCGCATCGCCAGCGACGGCGCCAGCAGGTGCTCCGGGTATTCTAAACCGAGGGAATAATAGTTGTTCAAATGTATCTTTTCATGACGTACGTTAGCGACTACATTTCACCGTCATTGTGCGTAAACTAATTTCAGTAGTACGTACCATCGTATCTGCTGACTGCTGGTGCTGTTTATTTAAGGGTTCCAAATCGATGACCTCATAAAGAAGCAAGTAAAGTACATAGTGATGGCTAATGGGTGGCTACTACGGCCAAACTAGTTTTTGTTTATAAATTGCGACGTCCGGTTACTGTCGGAACCCGGATCTCGACCCGCCGATACGCAGGCCATCGAACTTGAGCAGATTCTCCACTTCGTCCAGCTCGATGGCGGCCTTGATGATCGCGTTGTTGAGGTCCTTATCGTCCTTGGCGTCGAAGTAGCAGCCCCGGTCCTTGACGTCGGCGACGATCCCGCGCCAAATCGTCTTGGTGCTCGCCAGCGTCTTGGCGTTGCCGAGAATCCACAGGCAATGCCTGTGCCGGAACAAAACACCGGACACAAATGAGCAACCCGGTGAAACGAAGCCCAGAGACAGCCGTGCGTCATCGGGAGAAAACAGGCGCACTCACTTTGCCCGCGTCAGCGCGACGTTGGTGCGGTTGATGTCGGCGAGGAAGCCGATTTTGCCGGCGGTGTTGCTGCGCACGGTGGAGAAGATGATCACATCCTCCTCCGCGCCCTGGAAGCCGTCCACGGACCGCACCTTCACCGAGAACCCCTCGTGCGCCGCGTACGCCCCGCCGGCGATCTTCTCCTCGATGGCGCGCACCTGGCCCTTGTACGGCGACACTACGCCCACGCGGACAGCCCTGTTCATGTCGACGGACTCTGCGTGCGGACGCGACGCTTGTAAAATGAAAATCATTGCTGAAACAAAAAAGAATCTCAGGGAGCGGGAACGCTACTACCTTTGAAGAGCCTCTGCAGGATGCGGACCACGGCGGCCGCCTCGACGGCGTTGATGAGGCTCCGGTCATGCTTGCCCGTGCTCTCTTTCCCGCTCTCGACGTTGATGAACGAGTAGGAGCCGTACATAGGGCCGGTCAGGTGCCGCCGCTCGTAGTTTCGGCTGAGCACGTTGGGGCCGTCGGAGATCCGGCCGCCGTAGAAGCTTTCGACTGGGAACTTGCTGATCCATGGGTGCATCCTGTACTGCACGTCGAGCAGGTGCTTGGGCTGCCCCAGAGATGTCAGCCTCACGAACAGGCTTCTCCCAAATTCCGCGTCCTCACAAACCTGTTGTTGATCACAACATTTTCATTTAGACTGACATTATTGCAAATTTTATCATCCTCACAAACCTGTTGGTCACAACATTTTCATTTAAACTGACATTATCGCAATTTTATCATGGCAGGTGAAGTAGCACAGAGAAAGAAACGAGTCACCTTGCTTTTGACCAGCGCTGGTAGCTGGTACTCGTCGCCGATGAGAACAGCATGGCTGACGCCAGGCAGCTGCAGAGGAATCAGTGACTCGCATTCCTTAAGCTGCGCTGCTTCGTCCACGACGACTACATCGAACGGCTGGGCCTTTTGCAGGCAGTGCAGACGGTAAGAGCTAGAGGCCGTGCAGAGCACGCTCTTGGCCTTCTGGAGCAAGAACTCTTCGATTGTCCGGTTGTCAAACATCTCCGGAAGTTCAAAGTTAAGAGACAGGTACTGTAGCTTCTTCACACACGAGGATCTTGCTTCCTTCAGCTCGAAACTCACATCGGCCTTCACCTGGCCCAACAGAGTCCCGAACAACGAGCGGATTCCTCCACCATCGTCGTCGTTTTTGAATAGTGCCTGCAGTTTTTCATCTGGTTCAGACTTCACAAGTTCACTGAACGCATCCAGCAAGGGCGGCAACTCTGCCATGCAGCGAAAGTTTCCTTCTGACGCTGCAGATCTTGGAAGATCATTGCAAAAAATATTCACGCAGTTGCGCAAATCATTCACGAGCCGTGTGTAATTGCTTTGGAAGTAGGTCTTGAACGACATTTGCTTTTCTTTTATTGTCCGCATCTTCTTCTGTATCGCCAGTATTTGCTTCTGCATTTCCTGAACTTCTTCGATCTTCTTTCGATTAGTAAGTTCCTTCTTGTTTTTCAGATAGGGAGCAAGCTCATCTCTAATCTCCTTTTCTTCTGAAGCCAAATCGCTTATCTGTTCTTCTATGTCTTCGACGTACCTATCGTACTGAACCAATGGATGCTCTAGAAGCTGGAGCATGGAACTCAGGGACGACGTCCACCCCGTGCCTGGCACCAAGCACTGACGCAGACGGCGAATACGCGACTCCATGAAGATTTTGCCCAGGTTATCGTCCACGGCCATCCTGTCCTCGTTGCCGAACAGCACCACATCACTCAGGAAACACTTGCTCCCACTGCCGCCGGCGCCGGCGCCGGAGGACTCCTCGATGAGATTGAGGACCCGAGATGCGACCTCCACCACCGCGGTGTTCGTCGGGGCGCAGGTCACCGTCCGGTGGTTCTTGACCAGCATGGACCACAGGAGGGCGCTGATTGTCTTGGTCTTCCCCGTCCCAGGAGGCCCCCAGATGAGGCGCACGGGGCAGGTCGGCTGCTGCACTGCTGAAACGCAGTCGTGCACCGCCTTGAGTTGTGAGTCGTTTAGCCCGAAATTTCCAAGGTCACCGAGCTGATCCTCATCCAGGTAAAACGAATGTGATGCCTCTTTGTGATCTTTGCCAAACTGCCGTCAGAAAAACGAAAAAAAAGGCATCTAATACATCATATAAAAGTAAAGAAACACAAGTGTTATGTAGCTAGAGATTAGAGAACTGGGTTGACGTGTTATACCTTTGGATCAAGCATCTTCTCGATGACGCTAATGTTCCTACAAGCTGCTGCATGCACATCCACAGCGTTCAGTATGCGGTTATACGTGGTCATGTTGATGAGGAACACCGCGAACAGAGGCGGCCCTTCGTCAGGCCTCCGCGACAGCCGCACGACCGTGCCGTCGTCGCCGGCGTCGGCTTTCAGCACCGAGCCGATCAGGTAGGAGTTGCCAGTGCGACCCAGGTCCGAGCTGTGCCGGGGCTTCCGGTCCGTCAGCACCAGCACGTCGGCGTCCTTCGGGGCGTAGACCTGATCCCGCTGCGTCGCTTTGGGATCGGCCTTCCTGACCACGATGCTGAAGATGGCCTGGCCAGGGTCCTTGCCATTGCCAAGCTGCTCCATCCTGACCACCTCGGCTGCCGGCGCGTGCTTGATCCCTTCCAGCGCGGAGCACAGGTCGGCACGGGTCTCCTCGATCAGCGGTAAGGTGAAGGACTCCATGTAGCTCCGCAGTGAAGTGAAAGTCTTGGGAATTTTCTTCACCTGCATTTGTCATTAGCATGGATTTCTTACTGGTCATTAGTCATTACCTACTAGTGTCTAGTAGTAGCTTGTACACTGACAAATTCAGGATTATTCCTCAATAAAATAGATCTAGTTTACTGTAACAATCGATCTACTCCTAAACCAGAACAATAAAAATCGATGAAAACATTTCTGTTCTGCTTGAAAAAACAAGAAGCAAGGATACTCGAAAACTGTGACAAGTGTAGGTCAATGAGAATAAAACTGGCATATGCATTTCTGTTCTGCTTGATAAACTATCAAAGATAAAAAAGGGTTAGCGCAAAAGGCAGATGCGCACCTTTTTCTTTAAGAGATTCTTGTTGAGGACATCCTGTAGCGTCCACGAGAACATGTGCCTCTCCAGCTCGCTCTGCTCCCACGCCCCGTACCTGCTACTGCTACTGCTAGTCGTCTTCCCCCACGCAGACTTGCCTCGAAAGACGTCGTCATCGTCGCTGTCGTAGTAGTCGCTCATCGTGCCAAGCTCCGGCGAGTGAAGAAAAAAACCGTTGGCCTCCAGCAGGCTACACAAACCAGGGCGTGGTTTGCTGTATGCGGGAACGCAATAAGGAGTTAGCGATTTATAGGGGAACCCAGTGGGATCCTGCCGTAATGCCGCGAGTAACTTTGAGTTGGAATGCCAGAGGCCAAGCGATTAACCAATGCAATGAAACTCGCCGTTCCGTTTCTCAGTGGTTGCATTGGGCTGCATCGTGCAGAACTGCGGATGAGTGAATAGTGATTACCATTAAAATTCATTCATTGCTGTGATATAAGAATCAAGGAGCAGTTGATCCATCGGAAACAATCGAGCGGCCACAGCAACTGCTGCAGCCACTAGCATAGTGTCATGCGTGTGAATTGACCGCCGTGTACGTGCGTTTCCTACTTTCCACTGGACCTGTACAATACCCTCTCGGTTCTAAAAAAATAGAATTCGAGATTCGAGACTAGTTAAATTTTCTCATGTTTAACCTATTTTATTGGATAAAATATTATTATGTCTACAAATACATACTAAAAGATATATTTCATAGTACTTATTTGATATAAAATTTTCAATACATTTTTATAGAGGTGGTTAAAATTAAAAGTATTTAACTTCTCTAAAAGTGAGAATTATATTCTTTTTTTAACTTCTCCAAAAGTGAGAATTACGTTCTTTTTCTACGAACACTCTTATAGAGGTGGTTAAAATTAAAAGTATTTAACTTCTCTAAAAATGAGAATTATATTCTTTTTCTAACTCCTCCAAAAGTGAGAATTATGGTCTTTTTCTACGAACAAACTACATCCATTCAAGTTTTTTAGACTATAATTATTCGTTTTACCTTTCCCTAATACTAAAGTCTAAAGGGCGACGAGTTCCTTTCAGAGTCTTATTTCTTTTTTTGACCTGTCTTCTCATTTTCTGTATTTTCTTTTTTTTGATACTTCTTCTCTTCAGCCGTTTCTTTCTAATTTTACTGTTCCAACTTTTTTTCTTTTAGTTCTTTTCTTTCCTCTTTCTCCCTGAGAGTCTATTAGTTTGACCCCTAAATCCATATAGATGTTGGAAGGGATTAAGTGGGATTCAATTCCCATAAAAATTAAAAATCCCCTCTACCCCTTCAATCCCTCCCATCTCAGCTTCAAAAGCACAAGCCCTGATGTAGAGAAGGGATAAAAAAGACAAAACATAAAAATTTAACATTAAAATAGAGAATCAAATTTATAACTTCAGCTTTGGACAGGTAGCTTATTTTACCACCATTGTTGTGGTTGATGAGTTTTTGTGCACAAGTCCTCCTATTTGAGTTTTAGCCGGTGCTTTGATTTGCCTCAAACCAAACAAGTAAAACCATTAAGCAATAATAAAATGTTTTTTTCTGTACACGTCTGATGCTATGTTCATTGAGGTCTGCATTGTTGGAATAGCAAGGCATAGTTATGTCATACAATATAAATAGAGACACACACCGGCCGGTGCTAAAAACCGGGCGGTCCTAGTACCAACGAGTAAATTTGCGTGCGTGCTCCCAACCCCGGATGGTGTGCGAGATGGACACAAGGGAGTCTTGTACTATCTTTTGCACCAAGGTGCTTGTAGGTAGGGGTGTACAAGCGGGTGGAGAGAGGGAACTGGTCCCAAGTCTCGTGAATATGAGTATGTGAGCCCGTGTGCTAAGGAGATTGCTAGACTCGCACGTAGTCCGATTGACCTGTGCCTAGACCAACCGGTTTTCTTGTGGACTTGCTTTCTTGCCCTTGGAAGGACCCCCGTCCTTCCCTTTTATAGTCGCAAGGGGAGGAACGGGCTTTTAGTACGATGTCTCGAATAGGTGAAACGGTGGTGGGCGCCGCCTCTTCTCGGCCGAGGCCTCGGGGGCTTCTCCTCTGCCTTGTTTCGAGACCCCGTGTGGGCGGCGGCTTTGTCTTTGCACGGCGCCGTCTTGCCGATTGCGGGGCGCCGTTCGCGGAGTCGGCTCCTCGATCCCGGCAACGGATGTGGAAATCATGGTGACCGTGTCCGGGTGCCGTGGGCTGCCAGTAGCTTTGACTCATCCCCTGGTCCGAAGCTCCGAGGGCAGCGGCGTCGTTGTCGTATACAGGCGTGGCCGGCGCAGAGATGCACCGCATGGAAGCCATCTCCGCCTTCCCAAAGGCTCTGGATACCCAGGTGTACAGTGGCGGGGGCTCAGGAAGACCCGCCTCAGACATCTGTGGCGCCCCGTGCGCTGGGCGGCGCGGCCTGACGCCTTATCACTTCCCGGACGGGACCTGTCATAGAGGTTAGTCATCATGGTGCCCTACAGTGGCGAGCATGGCCGCCACCGTAGGGGTAGCGTGATCATGAACGCGGGCGTAGGGTTGTGACGGACGGCTCCCATCCCCGCCCGGCGCCGGGCCTCGACAGTACTTGTGGGAAGGCGGGCGGTGGTTATCACGTCAAGTCCGTGGTCGCTTGACCGGGAGGTGCGGCGCGTCCCTGGCCCGTGGCCTAGCACGGGGGCTCGGACGGGACGGGAGACGGAGCCCGCCCAAGGCGTTCCTCAGAGGGTTCGGGCAAGATGGAGCGTTAGCGTCTGTCCGAGGCCTCGGCGTAGGGGGCTCGGACGGGGCGGTAGGCAAGCGTCCGTCCGAGGCCTCCTCTGCGTAGGGGGCTCGGACGGACGGAAGGCAAGCCCCGTCCGGGGCCTCAGCGTAAGGGGGGCTCGGGACGGGGCGGAGTTAGCGCCCGTCCGAGGCCTCGGCGTAAGGGGATCGGGCGGGCGGAAGGCAAGCGCCCGTCCCGAGGCCTCGGCGTAAGGGGGCTCGGGACGGGCGGAAAGTTAGCGCCGCCCGTGTGGGCCCAAACTAAGGGGGCTTGGTCGAGGCTGCTTTGCGGCGTCTTTGGGCCTCGCCGGCCATGCTTAGTTACCATGTAGCCTAGCTTTGCGTTTGTTGGGCCTAACTTTTTGGAGGGCCCTTATTTTGGTCCCCCTTGACAAGTAGCCCCCGAACCTTCGAAGGAGTGAGTATACTCGTTCGGAGGTTGTGGTTTCTCCGGCCGTTTTTTGTCGGGCGTGGTTTTGTTAGACGCTTCGACGCCAAATCGGCGGGTGTAGCCCCCGAGGCCTCGGAGGGGGTGTGAACAACCCTCCGAGGGCTTGCATGCTCTGGATGCGTTTGTGGCTTGTGAGAGGCGTAGCCTGTCTTACTGCGAACGCCTCTGCCCCCGAGGGTTTGCACATGTCCGGTGAGGGTGCTTTTTGTTTCGAGGCTATATTCTCCGGGGGGGCATGAGGCACCCGCCCGGTGTAGTTCCCGAGGCCTCGGAGGAGTGTGGGTGCTTCTCCGAGGGCTTGTTCGTGTTTTTGGTCGAGTGTTTCCGTCATGTGCCGAGCCCCCGGGCCCGTCGGCTCGTCCGGGAGGCATGGCGCGTAGTTGGGTGACGTTTCCCAGCCTTGGCCACTATGCTTGGTAGCCCCCCGAGCCCCGTTCGGGCGTGGGGCGGCCGGTCGGTACTTGGTCGTTAATTTCGTAAGATGCCTCACGCATCCCTTCCGCAGGGAGGAGGGTGGATTTTGTCATGCTATCGACGGCGGGTGCCGCATTGGCAACTAGATCCCCGTGAGCTGTTAACGGGTGAATCCAAGTGGAATGCCTGTGCCCCTGCTCGCTAGGGGTTGGCTGGGCCCCGGAGGCGCATTCCATTAGAGCCTACAAGGTATGTCCGAGGCAGGGCACGGGTCCCGGCCGCCCAGTCCCGAGGGCCTGATGCACTCCCCGCCCGGATCCCCCTAACTCGGACCGCCTCGGGCCTTGGATACGGCGTCGGACGGTCCCTCATTGTGTAGGGCTGAACTGTATGAGTCCGTCCGAGCCATCCCCTCGACTTCTGTTGCGAGGCGGTGTCGAACCCCTTAGTGGGCCAGCCCACGAACCTCTGGACCGTAATGGGCCGTCGCCTAGGCTCCTTCCGTGAGAAGGAAACGCTTGCCGTAGAAATCCCGTCCGTGGGGACGTGGGCGCATCTTTTAGGCGTCTCTCCTGGGGCGGTGAGCACCGCCACGCCACCTGTTACGAGAAGAGGTGGTGGGCCCCCCACCGAGGCGGTTTGGACGCGCCGCGGCGTGCCCTGGTCCCACGGGGACGTGACGGTGGCGTATGCTGCGGCCGCCACCGCTAGCCGCGTCAGGTCCCTCGGGTCCGTGTGTCGGGATCCTTTGTGGAGAAAAAACCCTCGCGCCGTGTGTGAGGTGCCGTGGGCCCACGTGTGGCCGTGGCCGCCCGCGTCTTGGCGCCCGGGCTCCGTGTGGCGTGCACTTGAGTAGGGAATCCCGGCGCGATCAAGGCGATTAAATGCGGGTAGATGAACCGATTTGGGGGTTTCGGGTATAAGTACACGGCGTGGCGGCGTTTGGCTTCCTTCGCCTTCCTCGCCCTTGCGCCCGCCTTCATTCCCTCCGCCATCGCTATCTGCTTTCGGCCCGCCGAGAAAAAAAGGGGCGAGAAAAGAGAGAACTCACCGCCCGCCCGGCCCGCGTTGCCATGGCGTCCTGCACCCGAGATCATCGGCGTGGAGGAGTGGGAGACGAAGTTCCGCGGACGCCGCCGGGCGGGTGGCGCTCGTGGGGAAGGGGCTTCTCCCGCCCCTGCGCCGACAACGCCTCGCCGGAGTGGATGGTTCCGCCGGCCGACCACTGCCCCCCCCGCACCCGCCACCGGATACGCCGTGAGCTTCACGGCGTTCCATGAGAACGGGCTCGGGATGCCGGGCGGTCGATTCTTGAGGGCCATCCTCGAGTACTACGGCCCGGAGCTGCAGTCTCAACCCCAACTCCATCACGCACATGGCGGTGTTTGTCGCCTTTGTGCGAGGGCTTTCTCGGGGTCGAGGTCCACCGGGACCTCTGGCTCCACTTCTTCGAGGGCGCCTCTACCTCAAAGGCGCCGAGAAGAGGAAGAAGAGGACGTCCGTCCGCGCCGGGGGCTGTGATACTGCGGTTGCGGGGTCGCAATCGGGAATCCTACATCCCGGCGAAGCTCGCCTCCTCCAACCGCGGCTGGCGCGCGAAGTGGTTCTACCTCCGGAACGACTTCGGTCATCTGCCCGCCTACACCGGAGGGTGTTCGACGCCCTCGCCCGCGAGGTGGAAGGAGGAGATTATCCCTGAGAAGACTACCCCCAATCGCGAAGGTGTTCCGAGCTTTGAGGATGCCGACCCACAAGGGGTTGGACGCATCGCTTGTCATTGCCGCCTTCCATAGGCGGCGAGTCCTACCCCTTATGGAGAGGCGACCCGCCCTGCTTGACATGAGGGAAGGCAGCCCTTGGGCCGGGGCGAGGATGTCGTCCCCGCCGACCTCGAGCACGACGAGGTCGTCGAGCGGACCAAGAAGGCGGGCGACGTGACAGACGTCTCCAACCTCTACAAGGTTGCGATGCGCCCCCACCCGGATGCCATCTCCGTGGTAAGTTTCCGTGGTCGTGTTCGTTACCGTTAATGTTCGCATCCTCCCTTCATCCTCACCTTATTCTTTTCTTTGCGGGGGTTGGCCGGGAAGGCGCGGGCGTCAAGCCCCCATCTCCGCGAGGAGAAAGAGGCGAACAAGGCCCACGCTGAGAAGCGGGGGGAGAAGAAGAAGAAGAAGCTCTGGGAATGTCCATAAGCGAGCGAACAACAAGCCCTGGACAAGCCGCGGGCGCCGGGCAGGGGAGGAAGAGGGACTCCTCGAGAGCCGACACCCTCCGATACCACCGGCGCCGATGATGACGATGATGAGGATGACGAGGGGGAGGATTACGACTTCCTCGGCTTCATGGAGAGTGAGAGGCTGAAGGAGTCGTTGGTTCTCGCCCCGGCCTCGGTGATGCGCCGCAGAGGCAAAATAGAGAAGTCCAAAGACGCAGCCTCGGCCTCGGCGTCTTCAGGCCGAGGCTGCGTGTTGAGCCTGGGCCGCACGCCTCCCGTGAAGAGGGAGGGTGGTCGCCATGGCCGTTGAAGGACGCCGCCCCCTCTTCACTCCGCCGAGGCAACGGCCGGGGCGGCCGGAGACGTGACCCCGCCGTGGGGACGAGGCCCTCCCGAAGTCGCCCCGCCGGCCGGCCCGGCCTGGGGCGGCTCGGACCCACCCCGAGCGGCCTGAGGTGGCGAGGGAGGGCCGCCGAGGGTGAAGCGCGGCCTCACCTAAGGAGGCGGGCGACAGCCGAGGGCCTCGGCACCTGTGCTGCGACCCCGGTGAGTCGCGTGGCCGAGGGACACCAAGTCCGAGCCCCGACGAGCACGGCTCCGGCGAGCCGATTGTTCCAAATACGGTCAACGGGTGAGCATCTCTCCTCCTTAAGTCTTTCATCGTTTTTGTTTCATTTCTTCCTTTGAAGTCCCGCCCTTCTCGCCACCGTAGCCAAAACGCAAAGCGGCCCCTGCCCGCCCCGCTTGCTCAAGCAGCCGAGGCGAAAGGGCCGGGGCCGGTGGCGCCTCCTCCCCTGTGGTGGTGCCGCCTCCGGCGACCGAGGGAGAGGCGGTCGAGGCGCCGCTGTCGACCGAGCCACCCCGCCCGTGACGGAGAGAGGGGGCGCAGGCATCTGGAGGGAGGCCTCGGCCACGCCCCCGCGTGGGAAGTCGCGGGCGCCCGCCTGGTGGCCGCCATCGACATGGTCATGGAGGAGCGGGCGCCAGCTCCGCCTCGGGTCGTGCCACGACGCAGGGGAGGTGGTGGAGGTCCCCCTCCCGGGAGGAGACCGCCCCCTGCGAGGGAAAGAGGTGGCCGTCGCGACACGGCTTCCACAGTGGCGATCGTGGCGGGTCGCTTATCGCGGCGCCCCGAGGGGTCCTCCAAATAGGAGGTGGTCCGCTTTGACGCGCCCTGGGAGGAGCCGCCATGATTGTCCGGTCGGACCACGGGACCCGGAGGACCGGCCCTATGTGCCGGACGACGCCCGGAGCAAACTCGTGGGAGCAGATCGGGCAAGTTCATGCGCCACCAAGACTGCCTGCCCGGCTTCTCGCCGATCTTCTCGAGGGACCTCCCTCGACGTGTCAAGGTATTATAAATACTCATGATTGAATCTTTACCTTGACACGGGCACCCGCAGATAGCCGACCCCGTTACGTCGCCTCGGGATCCGGGCGAAGCCGTCCCGGAGAAATCGCAGCCTCCGGCCGAGGGCCGGCGTTGACGAGGCGCTTCACCTTCAGCGGCAGAGGCAAACCGGCCGCCACACCGAGTTAGCTGCCCGAACGAGGAGAATGCCGGCCTCCATCTCCTTGTCTCGGACCTCGAAGGTTGAGGCCTCCGAGGCTCGGGAGCGTAACACCCTCTTGTCGAAGGCCCCGGCGGAGCGGCCGTCGGAGCTCGACCAGCCCGAGCCGAGAAGGAGGTGATGAGGGACGGCGCTTGTCCAGCGTCCGACACCATTGGGACCTTTGACGGAGAACCCGGGTGAACATGGATACCGGCCACCAGGCTCTTTGTCAATGATGTCACCATGGTGCGGGCCGAGCTTGGTCAAGCGCCGAATGAGGTCAACCAAACTCCATGTGCAAATGGGCGGAGGAGGTGGTGCAAACGGAAGGTAAGTCTTGTTTTTGTGCAATCATATCCTTGCCTTCTTGCTCAAAGATTGACCCCTGGCGGATGCAGAGCCGAGGAGGAAGTCGCCGGAGCAAGCGGGCGGCCCTTGGCGCGGTGCAAAGGTGGCCTACTCCTCCAGCCGCCGAGGCGAGCTCGACGTCCTCCCGGAGAAGGCCCGAGCCGCTTTGCACGGTGGTCGAGGCCGGGTGAGCCCGCCGGTGCAGCAGCCCACTGGCCGCCTGGAGGCGTTGCCTGTATTTAGTGGAGGCGCCGTCCGCCCCGCCGCCTTTCAGTCCGGCCGGACCGGCGTGTCGCACACCCCCGCGATGACCCTTTCTCACTACGACCTCGACCTCCCCAAAATTTCCGAGGGGCTTGTCGTCGCCGAGGATGAGGAGGGTCGCGAGGGAGAGGTGTTCGCCCGAGCTGCTCCAGCAGGCCGAAGAAGCCACGATTTGGCGGGTCGGGCACTTCCTGCACGGCTATCCTTCCCGACGTTTGCCGAAGGGGCCGACGCCATCGACGCCGTGGGTGCCGACGCCAGGAAGGAGGGGGCCGACGCCCCCTGAATTCCCGCAATTCGGGCCGAGTGTGCCCATGTAAAGAACCTAATTAGTTTTTTGCTTTGTCTGGTCGATTGAGACTGTGGGTCTGCCGAGGCCTAGTGACTTGTTAATTGTTTTTTGTCTATTTTTCGTGCCTTTGAATCTCGCCTCGTATTTAGATTAGGGCCTCTCGCGAGGATACCGAGTTTAGAGGTCCGCTCCTTAGTCAAGGGTGGCAAGCGAGGTACCGTGAAGGGCTGGGGCATGGGCGGCCTCGTGGCTTTGCCACCCGACGCTTGGAGCAACCCTCCCGCAAAGCAAGAAGCCTCTTCGCCCTATGGTAGTGAGTAGGAGTGCCGTAACGCATGGGCGTAAGCGACCCCGTGGCTCAACCGCCCCTAGGTTTCAAGACGCCTCCCTTAGTTACCCTTTTTTCTAAGCTGCTCGGGATCTCCCGCACGAAAATGTCCAAGAAACGATTAACAAAAAAAGAAGTGTGCCTCGCAGAGTGCCTTTCGAGGGGGTTCCCCCCCTCGATTAGCCCCCTCGAGGGAGGCTCGGCTTTGATGGATCGGGGCCGAGTCTCGCTTAGACTCGAGGTGGCGTAAGTATAGTTCAGTCCTCAGCCCCCCGAGGGCCTTGGACATGTTTCTCGCTTGCCGAAAACTGTAAAAATGAGAAGTGCTTCCCATTCTTTTTAAGAAACATGGAGTACAACTATGTGTAAAAACTTGGAAGCTTAAGGGTAGAAGTTTAATTAGTCGTTGAATGTTCCAAGCGTTGTTGAGGACTTCACCGGCCTCATTGGCGAGCTTGTATGTGCCCCGGGCTTGAGGACTTCGGGCGATGATGAAGGGTCCCTCCCAAGGCGGCGTGAGCTTGTGGCGCCCTTTGTTGTCCCGACGGAGACGGAGCACCGTGACGCCTTTCTTGAGGTCTCGGTCCCGGACCCGTCGGTCATGGTAGCGCCGGAGGGACCGGCCGGTATCTTGCCGAGTGTAGGAGGGCAAAGTGTCCCTAGCTTCCTCAAGCACGCCCAAATGAGTCCTCTCGAGCTACTTGGGGATCCGAACTCCAAGTCGGTAGGCAAAATGGCCTCGGCCACAGACACCGTGAAAGAAGGGCGTAAAACCCTCGTGAGCCCGGCTCGTCGTCCGCCCCGAGGCTCCAGAGGACCGAGGGGAGTTCGCCGAGCCATCTTTTACCGAATTTGTTGAGCTTGTTGAAAATCCGAGGCTTGAGCCCTTGCAATATCATCCCGCTTGGCCCGCCTCCACTTGACCGCTCGTCTCGAGGGCGCCCACCGGGACCGACGATGTGTATCCGTGCTCGCCGCAGGTCTCGAACTTTGCCCCCGTGAACTGGGTGCCGTGGTCGCGATGATGGAGTTTGGGACTCCAAAGCGGTGGGTGATATCGGTGAAGAAGAGCACCGCCCGCGGCGGACCGGATGTTGGTGACGGGGCGCGCCTCGATCCACTTGGAGAACTTGTCTATGGCGACAAGCAGATGAGTGAAGCCCCCAGGCGCCTTCTTGAGGGGTCCTAGCAGTCCAAACCCCACACCGGCGAAGGGCCATGTGATCGGATGGTCTGGAGTGCCCGAGCCGGTAGGTGCCCGACGAGCGTAGTACGGGCACCCCTCGCAGTGCGCACTACCTCGGTGGCGTCGGCCGACCGCGTTGGCCAAGAGAATCCCCGCGGAAAGCTGCCGACGAGGGAGCGGGGAGCGGCGTGGTGGCCACACACCCCGGCGTGGATTTTGCGAACTGTGGCAAGGCCATCCTCGACCGTGACGCATCGCCGCAGGACTTCCCGAGGGGCTTCGCTTGTAGAGGTCGCCCTCGATGACAACGAAGGACTTTGCTCTTCTCGCGATGCGCCTGGCCTCGATTGAAGTCCTCGGGGAGGGTTCCCCGAACGATCCAATCGAGGTATGGCTTTCTCCAGCCCGGCTTGGGGTCGGCTTCCGGATCCTCCCCGTCGATCTCCATGACCTTGGTGTTTGACGCCGAGGACGCCTCGAGTCCGAGGGGGGCCTCGGTTGCTGCGTAAGGGACCTTGGACATCTCCCCAGCCCCCGAGGGGGCCTGAGCGATTCTCCGTGGCCTCCTCCTGCTCGCCGAGTGTGATGGAGGGAGCCGTGAGGTCCTTTGTGAAGACGTCGGGGGGAACCGGGCTCTTCCAAATGGGCGATCTTGGCGAAGTTCGTCGGCAGCCTCGTTGTACCGGGACGACGTGGTTGAGCTCAAGGCCCCTCGAACTTGTCTTCCAGGCGCGCACCGCCTTGCAAAGACGCTGGGCCCATCTTGGGGTCGTGGCAGCTTGAGTCCTTCATGACCTGGTCGATGACAAGTCATGCGAGTCCCCTGACATCAAGGCGCTTGATGCCGAAGTTCGATGGCGATCTTCAACCCGTTGAGTAGGCCCTCGTACTCCGCCATGTTGTTTGACGCCGGGAAGTGGAGGCGGACTACGTGTCGCATGTGCACCCCGAGGGGGGGAGAAAAGAGGAGGCCAGCGCCGGCCCAGCCTTCATTAGGGACCCGTCAAGCACATCATCCAAAGATCCGCCTGAGCCGGGCAGCAAGAGGCGAGTATCGGTCCCACTCGGCGATGAAGTCGCCCAAGACTTGAGACTTGATAGCCTTCCTTGGCGCTGTGGGAGAGGGTCTCCCCCATGAGCTCAACGGACCACTTGGCGACCCCGCCCCGAGACTTCCCGATTTTGGAGGATCTCCCCAACGGGAAGGGAGGAGACCACCGCCACGGGTGAGCGTCGAAGTAGTGCTGCCGAGCTTGCGCCGGTCGACCACCGCCAGAGCGCTTTTTGATCCGCGGGTAGCGGATCTTGGTCTCGGACAACACCTCGCCGATGAAGTAGATCGGCCTCGGGACCGGCAGGTGTGGCCCTCCTCCCGCCTCTCGACGACGATGGCCGCACCGACTACCTGCGTTGTTGCGGCAACGCATGTGAGGAGGGGCTCCCCTCTACCGGGCGGGACGAGGATCGGGGCGCCGGTGAGGGCGGCTTTTGAGCTTGTCGAGGGCCTCCCCGGGCCTCGGAGGTCCGTGAGAAGTGCTCGACTTTCTTAGGAGGCGATAGAGGGCAGGCCCTTCTCGCCGAGCCGTGAGATGAAGCGGCTTAGAGACGCCAGACAGCCCCATGACTCGCTGCACGCCCTTTCGTCCCTCGATCGGCCCCATGCTCGTTACCGCAGCTTACCTTCTCCCAAGGGTTGGGCTCGATGCCGCGCTTTGAGAGACGATGAACCCGAGGAGCATGCCTCGGGGGACCCCGAAGACACACTTCTCGGGTTGAGCTTGACGCCTTGGCCTTGAGACACCGAAAAGCGACCTCAAGGTCGAGATGAGGTTGTCGGCCTCCTTGGTCTTGACCACGATGTCGCCGACGTAGGCCTCTACGGTTTCGCCGATGTGGTCTCCGAAAACGCCCAAAGATGCACCGCTGATACGTGGCCCCTCAGGCTTCCGAGCCCGGCGGGCATTGTCACGTAGCAAAGACATACCGAAAGGGGTGATGAAGGAAGTCGCGAGCTGGTCGGACTCCTTCATCTTGATTTGGTGGTAGCCGGAATAGGCATCAAGGAAGGATAAGAGCTCACACCCCGAAGTGGAGTCGACTATCCGATCGATACGTGGTAAAGGAAAAGGGACTTTCGGACATGCTTTATTTAGACTAATATAATCTACACACATCCTCCATTTCCCACTTTTTTCCTAACCAAGACAGGGTTAGATAACCACTCGTGGTGGAACACCTCCTTGATGAACCCGGCCGCCAAAAGCTTGTTCACCTCTTCGCCAATGGCCCCTCGCTTCTCCTCATCAAATCGGGCGCAGACGCCGCTTCACCGGGGCTTGGACCCGCCCGGATGTCAAGGGAGTGCTCGGCGACTTCCCTCGAATGCCCGGATGTCCGAGGGACTCCACGCAAAGATGTCGACGTTTGCGCGGAGGAAGTCGACGAGCACAACTTCCTATTTCGGGTCGAGGGAGGCGCAGATCTTCACCGCCTTTGCCGATGGAGAGGCGGGGTCCAGCCGGGACCTCCTTCACTCCGTCGGACGGCTCGAATGCGCCGGCGTGACGCTTGGTGTCAAGGGCCTCGAGAGACGCCACAGCCTCAGCCGGCGTGCTCGACCGCCTCGACGTCGCAGCTTGAACGCGTGTTCGTAGGAGGAACCAACGGTGATGACGCCATTAGGGCCGCATCTTGAGGAGAAGGTAAGTGTAGTTGGGGGACGGCCATGAACTTCATACGATACGCGACGTCCGAGGATTCCGTGATAGGTTCCTCGAAAGTCAACCACGTCGAAGGTGATGACCTCCTTGCGAAAAGTTCGACGGCGTCCCAAAGCGCACCGAGGTCGACGCCCGAGGGGCCAGCGCGCCTACCCGCACTATGCCCCGAAAGGGAGAGCTATCGGGCCGAAGCCGCGAGCGCCTATCCCCAACAAGCCGAGGGTTTCGGAGTAGAGGATGTTAAGGGCACTTCCGCCATCCATCAGCACCTTGGTGAGCCGCACGTTGTCGACAATGGGGTCGACCACGAGCGGGTACCGCCCGGCTTCGCACGTAGAGCGGGTGGTCGTCGATGCTGAAGGTGATGGCGTCGGACCACGGCAGGTACCGCGGAGTGGTGGGGTGCACCGAGAATATCTCTCGGCGCTCGTTCGCTTGATCTCGCGCTGGGTGAGGTTCGCCGGCGCCCCCCGATGACCATGAAAAACGCCATGGACCTCGTGGAACTCCTCGCCTTTGTTTTCCCCCTCCTTCTTCTTCTTGTCCTCAAAGGGGAAAGCTTCGATAGAAGCGACAGGCCAAGTCGCACTCCCCATAGTGTGCTTGACGGGGAATTTGTGGAAAGGGCGTGACTTTTTGAGCATGTCGTCGAAGGCCCCGGCCCCGGGGCCTCGGGGGGCCTTTGCGGTCGGCCGCGGCGACGATATCGTCTTCGGATTCCGCCTCCCCTTTTGCTCTTCCCCTTTGCACCTGTTCTTCTTGTTTTTCACTGGGGTTGCGGGGGTGCCTCCCCCGGCATCGTCTTCCTTCCGCTTCCCTTTGTTGCCGTTGTTGCGAAAAATCGCCCGCACCGCCTCCTCCGGAGGCGAAGTTCGCCGCCACTTCGAACGGCTCGTTGGCGGTGGTTGGCATCTTCCCGCCCAATTCGTGGACGAGCTCCTTGCAGGTCGTGCCGCCCAGAACGCTTGCCGATGATGGCGGTGCCGCCACGTTGGGCGCCTCCGCACTTTTCGAGAAGCGCCCGATGAAGTCCCGTAGCGTCTCGTCGGGCTTCTAGCGGCAACTGCGGAGATCCCACGAGTTCCCCGGGCGCACGTACGTGCTCCTGAAATTCCCCACAAAAACCCCGACTAGTTTGGACCGGGCCGCGGATCGTGTGGGCGGGAGGATGCTCCAGCCAAGCGCGCGCCGAATCACCCAAGTGAAGCGGGAGGTTGCGGATGATAAGCCGGTCATCGTCCGCGCCGCCAAGCCGGCATGCCAGGCGGTGTCGTTGAGCCAAACCTCGGGGGTTTGTTTCTCCCGAATATTTGGCAAGGTTGGCCGGGTGTCGGAACCGGAAGGGGAAACGTCGTTGCGGATCTCCCCCGGCTGAAGGCGCGGGGCCCCCTGATCGGCATCATCATGGTCCTCGCCGCTATCGCGCCGCCACCTCTGCGTGGCTGGCGGTCGCTCCCGGCCCGTGCTCCGGCTTCCTTCGCGGGCGTTGTTGATGACGTTGCGCGCGCCACCATCGTCGATCTTTGCCGCGGTTGTCCAAGACGCCGCGGATCGACCTCCACGATGGGTTCCGATGGACCGAGGCTTCTCGCTCGTGGCGTGGACGCTCTCCGTCCTCCCGTCCCCTCGTGCCCGGCGTCGGGAGGCCGAAGCCAGCCTGCTGGACAGCCGTCTCGAGATAATCTCGCATCATCTCGAATCCACGCCCCCGGTGGATGGTTCTGCATCGACGGACGAGGAGGGCAGCCACCGCGATGTTATGACTTGCACGGGGAAGATGGGGGACGCTTCCCACCCTCGCCGTTGACGATCCTTCGTTGACGCCACGCTGCCGACGAGAAAGCGGGGCTAGGGATTGCGTGTCGCACGGCACGCCAGACGCTTTATCTCCGGGGCCGTAACAGCGCATTTGCCGCGCCGAGCCTGTCCCTGCTCCCGAATCCGCTCGAGAGCGGGACGCCGTGGCCCTCCGAGGGGTAGCCGGTAGTTCGCCGGTCCCCTGGAGGGCCCGCATGCGCCGGAAGTCTGTGGCCCCCCGGCCCGGAGGCCGGATGTGCTAGGGGTCCTCGTGGGTTGCGCCCGCCGGAGCCGCTCCCCGCGGCGGGCCTCGATCACGGCCCGCGGCCGCCGCCGCCGCCGTTGCCGCCACGCCGAAGTTCACCGATCTCCACGTGAAAGCATTCACGAGTTGGATCGCATATGTCGCCCGGGGAGTCGGAGTCGGGTAGCCGAAAAGCGCGTGCTCGGGATGAACCCCTGGGCTCCGTATCCTCGAGGCAGCGTCGGATCGGGTGGGTGTAGCGCGTCTTGGAGTAGCGCCGCTGCTCCTCCCCGTCGATCGTACTCCTCGTAGGCATGGATGGAACTGCCGGGGTGTCCGCGTCGGGTGCTCCGTGAGCCCGCCGACGGCGGGACGCCTCCTCCCGTTCCTATGGCGGTGGAGACCAACGCCCGGTGTATGTGGCAAAGCCGTTGCCAAACGGCCGGGCGTGGTGGCGACGGCGATCGAAAGGCCCCCCCAGGCGGGTATCGGCCCAGCTCAGCCCGCGCTTAGATCTTTCCGCAGGCCACCCGGCGTCGTGGTGCGCCCATCGAGCGCCAAGGAGCGAGCGCCGTGGCGCCCCTCCGCCGGCCGGGCGTTGGGTCCGGCTGGGACTGTTTGGAAGGCCCCCGAACTCGGGCCGAGGAGTTCCATGTCGCATTGACTCAGTCGACACGAACTCAAGCTCACCGAACCGGATCGGGGTCCCCGGCTCCAGCCGGGCCGGAGTGGGAGAGGAGTTGGGGCTGAGAAATCGCCCCTGCGTCGTCCGCCCTGCGCAGCCATCCGGAGGTTTTTAAGGAAGAGAGGTGAAACACGCACTAGGCCCCCTACCTGGCGCGCCAACCGCCGGTGCTAAACCGGGCGGTCCTAGTACCAACGAGTAAATTTGCGTGCGTGCTCCCAACCCCGGATGGTGTGCGAGATGGACACAAGGGAGTCTTGTACTATCTTGCACCAAGGTGCTTGTAGGTAGGGGTGTACAAGCAGTGGAGAGAGGGAGCCGGTCCCAAGTCTCGTGAATATGAGTCCGTGAGCCCGTGTGCTAAGGAGATTGCTAGACTCGCACGTAGTCCGATTGACCTGTGCCTAGACCAACCGGTTTTCTTGTGGACTTGCTTTCTTGCCCTTGGAAGGACCCCCCCGCCCTTCCCTTTTATAGTCGCAAGGGGAGGAACGGGCTTTTATAGTGTCTCGAATAGGTGAAACGGTGGTGGGCGCCGCCTCTTCTCAGCCGAGGCCTCAGGGCTTCTCCTTCGCCTTGTTTCGAGACCCCGGTGGGCGCGGCGGTTTTGTCTTGCACGGCGCCGTGCTGCCGATTGCGGCAATCGTCGTGAGCCTGGCCTCGATCCTCGGCAACGGAGGTGGAAATCATGGTGACCGTGTCCGGGTGCCGTGGCTGCTTTGTAGCTTTGACTCATCCCCGTCCGAAGCCCGAGGGCCGCGGGCGCCGTTGTCGTGATACGGCGTGGCCGGGCGAAGATACACCGCATGGAAGCCATCTCCGCCTTCCCGAGGCTCGATACCTGTACAGTGGGGCGGGGCTCCGAAGACCCGGCCTTCGAGCAGCAGTCGGCGCCGTGCGTCGGGGCGCGGGCGCAAGCTGTAGACGTGGCTTCCGGGCGGGACCTGTCCATAGAGGTTGGTATCCTTGGTGCCCCGCAAAGGGCGTGCATGGCCGCCACCGTAGGGGTAGCGTGATCATGAACGCGGGCGTAGGGGTTGTGACGGGACGGCCCCCATCCCCCTCGCCCGGGCGCCGGGCCCGGCAGTGTACTGGGAAGGCTGGCGGTGGTTATACGCCAAGTCCGTGGTCGCTTGACCGGAGGTGCGGGGCGTCCTGCCCGCGGCCCTAGCACAGGGCTCGGACGGGACGGGAGATGGGAGCCCGCCCAAGGCGCCCCTCAGAGGGTTCGGGCAAGATGGAACGTTAGCTGCCCCGTCCGAGGCCTCAGCAGGGGCCTTGGACGGGGACGGTAGCCGGCCCCGTCCGAGGCCTCAGCGCAAGGGGCTCGGACGGGACGGCAAGCATCCGTCCGAGGCCTCGGCCGGGGGCCTCTGACGGACGGGAGAAGCGCCCGTCCGGGGCCTCGCCGTAGGGGGGCTCTGGACGGGCGGAAGTTAGCGCCCGTCCCGAGGCCTCCAGCGTAAGGGGGGATCGGACGGGGCGGAAGCGCGCCCGTCCCGAGGCCTCAGCGTAAGGGGGCTCGGACGGGCGAAAGTTAGCGCCGCCGTGGGCCCAAACTAAGGGGGCTTGGTCGAGACTCGGCTGGCGGCGTCTTTGGGCCTGGCGGTGCCATGCTTAGTTACCATGTAGCCTTTAGCTTTGCGTTTGTTGGGCCTAATCTGTTTGGAGGGCCCTTATTTTGGTCCCCGACACACACGCAAATAGTTAAGTTTTGTTTGTTTGGTCTTAATTTTGGACTAGAAAAAACATGTTTGGGATATCTTTCGTAGTATATAAAATGAAAAGGCGGCGATGAGTTCGGTCTCAAGATCAAAATGAAATGCTTGACACAATTTTTGTGCTTCAGAATTTGGTTCGGAGTATCCGTCTAGTGATATTTTTTATTATATATTTAGAAAAAAATATATAAGCCATCACTATTTAGCTTAACGATTAAGCTACGATGGAAGCTATCGCATTGTAGTCGCCGCTCAAACAAACCACGCAACCACCCCCACCCAAAGCCATCAGTCCACCACGCTCACACGGACACGCCTGCGGCCTGCCCCAGCGTGTTCTTCCCGTTCAAACGCGCAGAACCCCCATAGGCCCAGCCGCCCAGACCCCTAGTCCGCGAGGGGAACGGGGAAAAAAAGAAAATCGAGAGATTCAAAACCTTCCAAAACCCTCGCCACCCGCCGTCGCCGCCGCCATGGACCGTGCCCGCCGCGCGGCGCGCCCCGCGACGCCGTGGGCCAGCGGTGGCTCGCCGTCTTCGCCTTCTCGGTCGCGCTCTCGGCCGCCGCTTCGGCGCTCCACCTCGCGGTGCACCCGCGCGGCCGCCGCCACCCGCTCCTCGGCGTCCCCACGGGCCTCCTCCTCGCGCTGGACCCGTTCCTCGCCTGCGCCGGCACGGCGCTCCTCGCGCTCGCGCTCCTCCTCTCCGAGTCCCCGCACCCGCGGCCTCCCCCGCTGCCGCGGTGCGCGCTCGCGACCGCCCTCCTCCTCGCCGCGGCCGGCACGCTCTGCGTGGGCGCCGCTGCGGCTATGCTGCCCGAGGCCGCCGGGTGGGAGGCCGTCGCTTGGCTCGGGTTCCGAGGCGCCGTGGTTGGGGCCATCTTCGCCGGGCACTATTTTGGCCGGCGGAGGTGGTTGCTCCAGTTCCCCGTCGTGCAGGTGAGTAGATTGGGTAAAGTCGTGGTTTCTCATATAGAGAGCAGTTTTGACTGCTCTGAAATTCCAGATGAGCTGTAAATTTTCACACAAGACTATTGCAGTAATAGAGGTTGGAAGTTCATGCTTAGGCATCACGTTGCTGTGCATTTGGATTACCCACTTAGGTTGGTACTAGTGACTTCTGTTGTTGAGTGAACACAAGCATTGACTGTTTTTCTTTTGCTCTTATGTGCTTCCTAGATGCTGTTGAGCTTGACAGCTGCCCCTACAATTTATTTTCGATTTATGTCTGAACTGGAAACTGATAAGATGAGGGTATGAACTGAGAACTGATCAGATGGGGGTATGAACTGAAAATGGATCAGATGGATGTGGGTGTGCCTACTCTGCCTTATACTTCTGGTGAAGAAACTGTCACAAATGCGGCTGGGAGATAAACAGTGTGCTGTTTTGATAAGATTTTTTTTACCGAATCAGCAGGGGAACCCACTACCTATGTTTTTAGGATTTATTAAACTTGTTCTGGCAGTCTAGCATAGACTTGCACTTCTTCCAGGAGTTGCTATGATCGAATACAGTTGATATTCCTTCTCTTTATGTTGCCTGGTTGTGTTTCACCACTTGGATCTGCTCTAATGCAGTGAATTGATAACTAATACATGATGGTTATTCTTGCCTTGACAAACTTACAGAATTAGCAATTCTTTGATAAGTCTATTTGATAATTTTTAACCCAAAAGTGTCATCTAATTGGAAATTAAGTAACGATTTCTTAATCATCATTTATTTGTATTTATTTGAGTGAGTTGTACCTTGTAACCTTAGCTTTTCCCTTCCGACCATTTATAGTTGTCCAGTTGTCTTAATTTTTTTCACTTCCTTTATGTGCAGCGACCTCTATTTTATGGATTGAAGATGTTTCTCCTACCATCTGGAAACAGGGCTCTAAAGTTATCGATCCAGGCCTTCCTCGTTTCCCATTTCCTAGCTTTCTTTCTTCCTTGGCAATTCAGAAAGGGAGGTTCTGAGATCAGCATTGTAATAGTGACCGTTGGTGTTTCCTTCTGTTGGGAAATGAGCTATCAGTTTGTCCAGGTCTGTTCTTATTTGTGTTCCAAGTCTTCAGTCTTTGGAACTTGACTAACTAGATTATGTTGGTATGTAACCAGTTCACCTTCCAACAAATTTCAGGTTGTACATACAAGGAGGTGCAGTTTTGCTCCACCTCAGAGCACTGCCGCCGCAGAGACTAATCCCACTGAATTTATCCTGGAAACTTTGGAACAAAGTGATCCACGATCATTGATACAATATCTTGCTTACCAAGATTTGTGTGTGGTATCTGAGAGTAACTTGGAACCGTGGGCGCAGAGCTGCTTTCTTTGAGGAATCTGGTGAAACTTATAAAAGAATTGTGACAGCTTGTTTGAAGCCACTTGAGGAGTTTACTTCAAAAATTGCTGAAGCCCTTGAAGGTCTTGCTAGTGATAAGCCAGAATTGATGCTACAACAGTCCAAACTATTTAGTGCATTTGATGATTCCCAGGTAAAGCTACGTTATGTATATATAATTACCTCTGTTGCTGGATTTTCGGCTGTGAACTTTCTACTGTTATTCTTGTTTGTTTATGGGATCCCTTTTAGGACCAACTTTGATAACCCGCTGTTAAACTATTTGTACATGCAATTCTTCATTCATGATAAAATATTTATAGTTAAAAGAGGGTGTCTTTAGTGAACCTTGCATTTGGGTATAATGTAACTTGATACTGGTTTAACTTATTTGAACCTCGAGGTATGCATAAAGATTTAGTACAATGTACATGGATGACTTTTGAGAAGTTCATGTATTCAGTTTTGTACACAGTACCCCACTGAATAGTTACCTGTAGCGTATATATTTTGATCCTTAAGTACCTAACCTGATCAGCTCAATTGTTTGGCCATATTGCGATGTTGCTTTTTACCATGTTAGAACCAATAGCTTTTTTGGCATACTTTGGCTAATTTGGACCTGAATCATTAGTTGAATTCTGGCAAATAAAAAGGACCCTTTGGACTTCTATTCTATTACATAACTGAAGAAAATCTTTGCTTATTTAATTGTAAATAGTATGGTGGATTCACGTTTCTATTTTTGGTTGTAATAAAGGTTAAAATTCATACTGGCAGTAGTATGTGGCCATTATCTGTTGATAGCAGGCATGTAGTTAATCCTTTGTGTTATATTAGATAAAAAGAAAATCTTGATTTGTTAACTTTGAAAATGCACTTTATTTATACTGTGATGAATGCAACATTGCAGATGTTAGCATTAGTGTTGAACATGCCTTTTTTGTTTGAGGTTAGGGCATGTGTTCGACAGTTGATTGTTTCCCATATACACAAGGTTGCTTTTGTGTACTAATGCTTAACTGAACATTATTTGTGTGTGTCTTTGCTGTAGATATGCACATGGTGTGCTCGGACATTGGCAGGATTAACTGCGCCGCCACGCCAGGAGGATCGATACGGTGTTGCTCAACTCACTGGCTGCAATGCTGCTGTGATGACAACATTGCTGTCTGCTCTAGTAGCAATTGAGACATGTTTAGGAAAGAAAACAAACCCACAGCCTGTGCATTCACTGGGCCCTGAAAGCATTAGATGGGCTAACTTCTCCACAGGACGAAAAGGCACTGGAGTTGCAATTGCAGGCACACAAAAAGGTGGCCTGCACAAGAAAGCTTATACCATGGCAGATGTTCTTAGGACTTCTGTTTATCAGATAGTTTCAGCATTCATCGATGACCTGCGAGCTAATGCAAAACCATCCAGCTTGGAGAAGAACTGGATCAGTGAAGGGAGAAAGCCTGTATATGGTTCACAAGCTGTGTTGGTTCAGAAGTTGATTCTGTTTATTGAGTACCGTGCTGTATGAACTTGGTTCCATCTCTAAGTTCCTTACCGGCACATCAGATCATACTTGAATGGAAGTGTTTGGTTATTGATTTGGTTCAAGAACCATTGCTTTCCACCAGAACCACCTATGAAGATGGATCATAAAATTAACAGTTTCTCAAGATGAGCTTTGACTAATGTATTCCTGTGGGCTGCTGCACTGCGGAAGGCACCGCTACTCTCAAGAGTGGATAATCGTTATCCGCTCTATCCGCTCAGGCCTTGTTTGTTTCTATTCTGATTATCCACTCAGGCCTTGTTTCTGTTCTGAGTTGTACTCTGAAAGTTGAATACAGTTACGTGTATGTTGTATCATGGAGAGGAAATCTGAAAGACAGCCATTTTTGATATCCGCTTATCAGATTTATATGACATAAACTGTTTAGTACTGTTTAGCTACAACTTCGAACGAGAGGCACACTCAATGTTTTCCTTTATTTGGTGGAATTAATAATTATTGTTAAATTCCAGTGTTTTTCCCAGTTACCCATAAGCAAAATCTGCGTAGATTGGAACTTATTTTTTTTTCCTGATATTTAAGCTCATTGTTCGCGAATGGAAGCTATGCGTTCGTTGTTCTTTCAAAGTTTTCAGTCCAAGTCGAGCGCGTGATAAGAGCCAGAAATCACAGCTGGTGGATGCTGACTTAAGACAACTCTAGAATATCTATGCGTAAGAAATTTAGCTCTTAACAGTACCCAAGGGGATGCGATTGATGCTGAAATGCATGCACAGACATGTGAGATTCCAACCGAGGGAAAAAAACAAGAGAAACCGGACAGAATATGAGCATGCCATTGGTTTGGCTGTTAGTTCGTTCACGCACACGCAGGGGTGGATGCGGCGGCACGTCAATTTTGAGCTCAGGACAGGCAGGCCGATCCGCGCTCAACTAACGACCAGAACCTTGGCGGCCACGCCCTCGCCCTCGCCACCGGCGTCGGCGGCATCCTCGGCGCGACAGCCGCGAGCACCGACAAGGTGCCGCTCCTCGCGGCCGCCTTCCTGGCGGCGGCGGGCTTGGTCTTGGCGCAATGCCTGCGCGGCGAGAGGAGGCGGCCGCGGTGCGCGTCGAGGGCGCCGCCGCAGCTCCGCGACGGCTTGAGGCGCTTCCGGGCCGGCTTGGCCAGGTCCTCGAGGGAACCCACGGCGGCGAGCGAGGCGAAGGACTGCGACTTGCCGTCGAAGAACCGGGACAGGCCGCGCTTGAAGGGGAGCTGCGTCATGAGGTCGGACATCTCGAAGCGGTCCGAGCACCCAGACCCGGAGGAGCTGGTGGCGTCGTCGTCGAGCTCCGACGAGGAGCCCGCGGAGTCCCTCGACGTGGACGGGGACGGGGACTCGGAGTCCGACGGCGAGCCGATGTCCTCGTCCTGCTCCGCGCACGCGGCGGCGACGTGCTGCGCCGCCCTCCCGCTGTGGAACAAGAAGTAGGCCTCCATGATCTTCCCTTCCCGATCAGACGAGACGAGACGAGACGCGAGCGACGATCAGAATTCAGAAGAGCAGGGCACAGGGGGAGAAAAAAAAAAGAGGCAGCAGCGCTGTGACGGACGACACGGTGTGGGCGAAGGAGGCAGGGACGGCAGGGGTATATAAATGGGTGCCGCGGCCGGCCGGGGTGGGACGTGGGAGGATAAGAACGCGACGGGAGGCGAGTCAGCGGACGCGCGCGAGAGGAGGAGATAAAAAGGAGAGAGAGAGAGAGAGAGAGAGAGAGGCCGCCGGTTTTTATTATTTGTGCGCAAGTAATGCGATGGATGGATGGATGGATTCGGCATTATCATCATCTCCCTCTGCTCGGCTGCCCCCGCATGGCGTGGCGTGGACTGCTGCCCCGACCCGAACAGCTAGTATTTCTCAATCGCAAAAAAAAAAAGAAGAACAGCTATTTCTCGCAGGTTTTTCTCGTTATTTTTTAATTGGTTTTTGGAGGGGGCCCGGAGAGGATAAGGCCGCCACATGGTTTCCGGTTTCGGCTCGCGCGGCTTTGGAACCTGCGTGGGCGCTCGGACGACCTGATGCAGAGCAGCCGTGTGTTGCTACTTGCTCACTGGACCCGGGGGAGGAAGCAGAGGGCCACACGCTTTTTTTTTTTGCCTTTTTTTTTTATTTGCTGTCTGTGTGCTGGACTGCTGGTGCGGAAGGGGGCGTCTCCCTTTCGAATTTCAATTGACCTGCGCGGGCGAGGCCGCGAGGGTGCGTGGCATCCCTATCGCCTGCACTGCGCCTCGGTTATCGGCTACTGTACTGCTGCTGTGCTGTGCGGCCTGCAACAGGCACAGGGGTTTATCTGCCGGAATAATTTTAAAACCTGGCGGAAATGGAAGCCGTGTTCAGTTTTTTCTTTTCCCTCAGGTATACATACAGTACTCGGTATGTTCAGTAATAAATGAGTTAAAAACATCCCTGGCAAGCTGCGATCTGATATGTGAAGCGCTGCAATTCTAAAAAGCATAATTCTACGAGTGAAAACACATGTGTCGATGTTCACCCTTTTGGACCAAAATATCTGTCCTTTTCTAAAAGGAGAAATAGATAATGTAAGAGTACATTATGTATGGCTCTTACCCTGAGATATAGACTATTTAACTATGAATCATAATAAGATAATCCAAGAGTGGAACAAACAACTTGCTTAAAGTGAGAAACAGCATTTAACTATAAATCATAGACTATTTAACTATGAATCATAATAAGATAATCCAAGAGTGGAACAAACAACTTGCTTAAAGTGAGAAACAGCACAAGAAAGTAGCTGCAGCGATCATTAGACATACTGTCTTCGTCTAAAAGGGGTACTAAAGCGCCCATGAGGACACCAAAGAATTGGGGAGATTCTGTCTTCGTCTAAGCAGATGCCCTCCTGTGCAGAGCTGACTCAGCTGGCCTAGTCCTGTCCACCTTGACCACTAATCTATGGTCCAATCTTCGCTTTTGAGCCACACCTTTCACAAAATGGGTTTGCAGTGTCTAATCGTGTACCTTAGGGCCCATTTTGGTCAGTAGAATTGGTTGTTAGTTCAGTCATTACTAAAATTAATATAGTATATGACTAAAGATTATATAGGTGACTAGAATTTGTTCTGTGCTGTTGGATACGTGAACTACTAGCAGTTAGTCCTAGCTTTGTTTGTCAACTAATGAACGGAGGGGAGTAGCTGTTAGTTTAGGTATAATAAAATTTAGTCCAGTAATTAGATGGCTATAGTTTAATCGATTCTTATCCTTGCGATTAGCAAACTGTGCCTAGTGAAATCACCCAAGCAGCAAAAATGCCGTAACATGAAGTTCACACCACAGCAGGGTTCTCGTACCTGAAATGTTTTGGACGGTTTCTAATTATGTCATTCACGAACAGGTTCAGCATTTTCGGTTGTGTACACTTTGGCTGAGTGGGGCCTCATGCTATGCACAGCAGGGCGTAGAACCCAAACGTCTGCGCCGAAGAGCATCATGGAATACGCCTACGGAATCCCAAAAAAAATGTGCCAACCATCAGCCTCGTCCAGCCCCTACTCAAAGTTGTTCAAAGTGTAGCGGGTCAAATAAAAAGGACTGAAATATTCAGATCAGGTCATGGAAGAGCAGAATACCATATCCATACTCAGGCTGCCCGACAGCATGAGCTTATCTGCTTAAGGAGACAAGTTAGTTAAAGTTGAAGACCAGAGCTAGTGCGGCTAATTGATTACACTTATCCACAGCCGCGTGTCAACAGAACTCGAAAAGCGATCGACATGGCTGTGAATTCTGACATGGAATGTATGGAGCTGTGGGCCAGATTATCCTAGTCAGAAGATATGCTCTGCTTTGGGGGCGACAGGCCTGTATCTTGATGCTAGTGACAACTGACAATCAGGGAAGAAAATATGAGGACATGGTGACGAGTGCATTAGATCAATAAACCAGCATTTATTTCTCTGAAGCTTCCGCGGGACGCGTCTTCTTCTTCTTCTTCCTAGATTCGGGACTGTATGCCCAAGCCATCTTGGAAGGGAGGGGGACACGAGAGGTGGCCGGACTGGCGATGGTGGCAGGTTGAGGGGCGGCGAGGGACAACCAGATAGATAGCCTGAGCCAGCGACGGAGGCGAGAAGCTTGAGCTCTAGCTCCTCCGGATCGGACGAGGCTAGAGGAAGATAAACAGTGCAATCCCGTCGAAATTACAGGAGGGCGAGATAGAGCGACGGGGGAGGAGACGGAGGAAGACAACGGTCGACCGGTCACGCCTTTATCTAGCTCCTTGTTTTTCCGCCCAGAGACCACTGAATTCTGAGCCACCGTTTGGTTAAGCATGGTTCCAGATCGTTTCGGCCGGAACCATTCTGATCTTATGTAGGCTTGTTCGGTTGTGGATGTACCTAGACCTGGATTCAATCCCTGTTCCTTACTAAAATGTGTGTATTCATTAGCCCACTCGAGAATCCTGTAGAGGCTCTATGCAGCCGAAACCCCCACAACTCGCCGGGAATCAAGCCAGACCCCTAGAGTCGTGGAATCAATCCTTGCCAAGTTTACATGCAGCACAACGTGCGGAGGTAACTTGCAGCGGAACGAATCCCTGCCGAGGCTCCCTGCATCTCAACGATCTCCTCGTCCACAACTGTATGAATTGGTTCCACTCGGGGATTTAATCCTCTGCAAACGAGCATGCCCTAAACTATCGAAGGAAGCCGGAGCTGGGAATCATTCTCCATCCAACTGAACGAGGAACCAGTCAAACAAATTCATAATTCTCCACTTACTCCAAAAATGCCTTTTATATTCAATCATTCAAAAATGTATTTACTCCTTTCCGTAAAAAAAGTGTTGTTACTTGGCATCTAATGGCATGCTTGTGTCGACCTTTTTTTTTTTTTTTTTTTGCTATTGAGCTGACTTTTGAAAAACTATATCTAGTGGAAAAATGAAGTAAATGCTGAAAAACGTGATGAGAGGACTTTCTGTCTTTTGTCTTGTGTATATCTCTTTTTGGAAGGAAGGATTAATAAATTCTATAAATTCTTTTTGGATTTCTACGGGATGTGTAAAACATAACCGTAGTAATTTTGGAGAAAAAAAATAGCACAAGACTGGACCTAGTGAACTCTTTCTTTTGAAATGTCAAATTGTGCAACTATTTTCATGCCTCATTTTGCACTTAAAAAATATATAAAATTTAAAAATTGTATGCATATTTACTGCTACAGCATTTAAGTTGTCTGGTCTAAACTATCTAAACATGACATTATAAACCTTAAATGTAGAGTGACTGGCCGTTTAGCATTTAAAATAACATTGGTTGTTGCTATAGCCATACTAGTAGCTGCGATGAACACCCTCAATTAGTAAACTCAGTAAAATTCCCTTAGGTCATACGGGATGTTTAAAACCATACTAATTTTGGAGGAAAATTAGCATGAGACTGAACCTAGTGGAACCTTTCTTTTAAAATTTCCATATTTTCTGCATTTTTTTAGAAAAAAAGGCATTTGTATTTTCTGCTTCTAAAAGCAACAATAAAAGCTTTTACGTGTGTTTGATTCTCGTAGGATTGTAATTGTAAGATATATGCAACTATAGGTCCATGTTTGTTTCCGCTTATATAATCTGATTCTCCGTTAAAAAAACGAGAATGCCACCAAACACTTCGATTATTTCTGATTCTTTTTAACTACGGATTCAAAAATTTGAACTAGCACAATTAGAATCTAGAATGAAAAAAATCCTTATAGTTCAAGGATCATAATGGAATCAAATATAAGTAGTTCTAAACAGGGTCTAATCCTGCATTCCAACCAAAGTTAACGGTGAAGGAACCGGAAGCTGATGGTTTGTAAAATTGTAATGCTTGACGACAGCTGTTCTTCTGGGGGGGAAGTCTATATTTGGTACTTCAACTATTACGAAAGTTAAATTTTCGTCCTTAAACTCGAAAACCGGACACATGTGCTCCCTCATCTATTAAATCCATGCATTTTTGATCCCATGGCCGGTTTTGAGTCTGGTTTTGGCACTGCTGTCGCCATGTCAAATTAGGCCCGCTTCTTCACCACCACGCTCATCTCATCTCCTACAGCCACCGTCGGTCAAGCACTTACGCATCTCACCGGCGCTCTGTTTCGTCTCCGCCGCTTTCTCGCTGCCGTCTCATCCCGCGCGGCCGCCTGTGGTGGGGTGCAGCGAAGAGCTGCACGGCACGCCGGTGGTGGTGAAGATGGACAACCCCTACCCCGGTGGAGATCGACAGTCCCGGCATGCCGCCCGTCGACAAGGCCGGGGGCAAGAACGCTGGCAGTTCATGTGGGTGCTGCTCCTGCGTGCGCACCACGCCGTGGGGGGTGGGTGGCCTGGGCGACCGATGGGTTCTGGGGCGTCCTGGCGCCGTGTGCGCCGCAGCCGCGCCATGGATGAGAAGCCGGACGCCGAGGCCTCGGGCCGCGGCCGGACCCCTGCTGCACTGGGGCAGGGCGATTGGCCGGCGCCAGCGATGCGTTTAGGATGGCCCGTGTATGTATTGAAAACCAAAAACTGGGCCGGGCTTCCACATTGCCCGAATCCTAGAAGTGAAATTGACCGGCCCGCTATTAAAATGTTTCCAGCTAGCTTATCACCAATTCACGATAAGGATCAGAAGCTACGCTAGAGAGAAAAAAGGATTAAGTCCACTTTTGGCCCCTCAACTATCTCGCTCGGCCGATTTTAACTCTGATCTCCAAAACCGTCTAGTTTGAGCCCCGAATTTGTGAAACCGTTCAAGTATAGCGTCTGGACTCGTTTGGGGCGGTTTTGTGCTGACGTGGTGGTGGTTTTGACCGCCACGGTGGCAGTGACTGCCATCTCGGCCACCTGGTGTATGTAGAATGTCAATTCTATAATTACCATCATCTTCTACCTCCAACCCTCTTCTTTCTTGTTGTGCAGAACGTGCTCTCCATGGCTGACTGCTACTGTTGCGAACCGCAGGGTAGGAGGGGCTCGGCCTGGCCGAGCGGGCTGCCGGCTGCGGCGCGGCGGCTCCAGGTTACGAGCCCCACGGCGTCCTCGACGTGGGGCTCGGCCCCCCGAGGGACGGCCGCCGGCGGCCTGCCCGCTGGAGCATCCTGCACACGAGAAGACGAGGGGACGCGGGTCAGCGACGGCGTAGGGCGAGCTCCACCGGCGCGCCGGCCAGGCAGCCGCGGGCGAGCTCCACCGGTGCGCTGGCCCGGCAGCCGCGGGCGAGCTCCACCGGCGCGCTGGCCAGGCAGCCGCGGGCGAGCTTCGCCGGCGCGCTGGCCCAGCAGCCACGGGCGAGCGCATGCGAAGCCGCCTCGTCGTCATCTTGCCCATGACCTGCCCTCCGCCGCTGGACACAGGCCTGGCTGGACATATGGCCGACCGTACCGTAACTTTGAGTGGCATGTAGCCTCTGTCCATGAGCTCCTTCAAGTGCAAGATGCTCCAGCGGGAGGAGGCCGCCGGCGGCCGTCCCTCGGGGCCGAGCCCCACGTCGAGGACGCCGCGGGCCCTCGTAGCCTGGAGCCGCCGCGCCGCAGCCGGCAGCCCGCTCAGCCAGGCCGAGCCCCTCCTACCCTGCGGTTCGCAACAGCAGCAGTCAGCTATGGAAAGCACGTTCTGCACAGCAAGAAAGAAGAGGGATGGAGGTAGAAGATGATGGTAATTACAGAATTGCCATTCTACGTACAGGTGGCCGAGGTGGCAGTCACTGCCACCGTGGTGGTCAAAACCATCACCATGTCAGCACAAAACCGCCCCAAACGAGTCTAGGCGCTACACTTGAACGGTTTCACAAATTCGGGGCTCAAGCTAGACGGTTTTGGAGATCAGAGTTAAAATCGACCGAGCGAGATAGTTGAGGGGCCAAAAGTGGACTTAATTCGAACAGTGAGCTAACAGCAGATTTACTATTCTGTATCGTATAAACAGCGAAGACTGCAGCAGATTTTCGAGAAACGGAATAAAAAAAGTATCCAGCGGCCAGTGGCGTAGCTAGGGATCAATGCAAGGGTGGTCCATCTAATATAATGAGTCAAAAAATAGTGTTCTAATTACAATTTTTATTGTATTATGGAGTACATATACTATATTTTTAACACTTATCTAAATCCTATGGTGGTCCATGGCACAACGTGCCACCTAGCTAGCTACGCCACTGCCAGCGGCTAACTACACGTTCAGATCTAGAATGAATTATCACGCACGAGAATCTCAGAATTGTGAATCAACATCAAGTCCGAATGCAAATATTCAGGCCACGCAGCAGATTCAAAGCTCTTCGATATACAAGAATGCACAAGCTTCAGAGCTACAAAAATCGAGTCTCGCCAACAGTTAAAGAACGCAGAAATCAACAGCACCCAAAATAACAAAGCATAAAGATTTGGGAATTGCTAGGACCTGAAGTAAGTGCAGACGAACTGAAAAAGGCATAGAATTAAGTGCAGACTGCACTGAAAAAGGCATCAACAGTAACTGAAACCAAATCGCCACCCAAAATGCATGTGACTCTGCCTTCAAAAAAAATGCATGTGACTCAAGAAAAAGAATACTGTTCTCTGCAGCAAAACCAAAGGTTACAACAGTTCCAAATTGACAACAGCATAGATAGCCAATCAGAGTTGATGTTAACATTTCATCGCTGCAAACTGCAAAGGAAGAGACAACGGGTGTTAACATTTCATTGCTGCAAATGAAGATACAACTGGGTGTTGGAACTTTCAGAACTACTAGGGACACAACATGTTTCCACTTAAAACAACTTATAATTTAGGACGAAAGGAGTACATTTTTTTATTGCACTAGTGAATATGCATGTGCGGTGCGTTTAGAAAGGGTATAAGATATTCTAGCCGACTAGGAGATGCCAACAGGATAGTGTAAAATTGTGCGTACCTAGAAAATTTGTTTATTTAATATGTCCCATAACGGTAGCAAGGGCATAGGATGATGATTCTTAGCATTTAGGAAGTACAAAGCATCGAGACAAGAAACAGCTGATCAGTAAGGAAAAATGCTCGATTCTATTCTCAAGTAATCAGATGATGACACAAAAATTATGCTAACGGAAATCCTACAAGTTCAAAAGGAAGCATTTGAGCTATCTTGGTCTCCCAACACCAGAAGGAAGAATTAAAAGGGAGGCGTTCCAGTCGATTGAGGAGCAGCTTGGGAAAAGACTAGAAAATTGGAATGAAAAATATTCTTCAACTGCTGCAAAAGAAATTCTCATCAAATCCGTTGCACAGGCCCTTCCAGTATACTGTATGGGGGTATTTAAATTGAGTGCAGGTTTATGTGAAGAACTTATGAGGAAATAAGATGGTACTGGTGGGGAGCTGAAAGAGGAGTTCGTAAAACTCACTGGTGTGCTTGGGAGACGCTGATCAAAACTAAATCTAGAGGAGGGCTGGGTTTTCGTGATCTTCGTATTTTTAACCAAGCCTTGCTAGCAAGACAAGCATGGAGATTGATACAATTCCCAGATAGTCTGTGTGCACGAATACTGATGAAGGCGAAATATTATCCTAATGGCCATGTTATTGACACGGTGTTCACTGGTAATGCCTCACCAACATGGAGATCCATCGAATATGGTTTGGACTTGCTAAAGAAAGGTATTATATGGCATGTGGGGAATGGATCCAGTATCCGTATTTGGCGTGATCAATGGATCACAAGAGAGACATCTCTTGCTGTCTTGGGGAAGAAGCGCCATAACTGACTTCGTTGGGTGTCAGAACTTATTGACCAGCATACTAATACGTGGAACATGGAGACTATAAATGACTTGTTCCACCCTCCTGATGTTGAGGAGATTCTGAAACTGAAGCTTCCTTTGAGAGGGCAAAATGATTTTTGGCTTGGCATTATGAAAAGAGTGGTATTTTTTCAGTTAAAAGTGCTTACAGGCTGGGCTATCGCCTGCAACACGAGGAGAACCAAGCGTTCAGTATATCACCTGATGGAAGTAGGGCACTATGGAATAATATTTGGGAATCAAATGTTCCCCCCAAAGTAAAGGTCTTTGCCTGGAAGACTGCATCCACCTGCCTCCCAACAACACGGAACAAATGGAGAAGAAATTTAGAAGCAATGCCAACCTGTCCAATCTGTGGAAGAGAGGAGGAAACTGAATTTCATGCTCTCATCTCGTGTCCGAAAGCTAAAGCGCTGAGAGAGGCCATGAGAAGAGAATGGATTTTACCGCCTGAAGGAATATTACAGCTAACTGATCAAGATTGGCTTCTTTTAATTCTGGAGCAGTGTGGGTTACAAATGCGTGACAATTTTCTCCTATTGCTTTGGCAATGCTGGTATGTGAGAAACCAAATTAAACATGAAGGAGCTTCCATGCTAATTGAGGGTTCTGTACGTTTTCTAGTTAGCTATCAGTGAAGTTTGGTGGAAAGCAGTCAACAGGCAACATGTGATAGAAAAGGAAAGGCAAGATTGAATACCATTCCATTGAATTGCAAGCCTAGTGCACAGGTAGATCATCTGCACCTTCGGTGGCAGCCACCACAACTTGGCTATATGAAAGTAAATGTTGATGCAAGCATGAAGGATGGTTATGCTGGTTTGGGAATCATTGCGAGAGATGCACAAGGTTCAGTTCTATTTGCTTCAAGCCAAATTCGCTATCATTGTTCTGATCCTGAAGTTGCTGAAACTATGGCGCTTATTGAGGGGTTGAGGTTGGCAATTCAATGGATTGGCCTACCTGTTATAGTGGAGACTGACTGTCTATCACTTGACAATTGATCAAAAATTGCGATTCTTCTAAAGGAGGCTAAATTGCTTGGCGATGAGCTTAGAAGGGTTGAGTTTATTTATTGTAATAGATCATGTAATAGGGTTGCTTATGAATTAGGCCAACATGCTTGTAAAAGCCTCTGTTCCAAGGTGTGGATCAAGAGAGCACCAGACTTTATTAGCCACTTGCTAGATGATGTTTGTAACCCTGTTCATCTATAATATAAAGCTCAACCTTTTCCTCGCAAAAAAAAAAAATAACAACGAGACACAGTAGAGACCTAGGAATCTGATAACTCTCTACATCAAGGAAAGCACAGCACAAAGATGGAAATTACTAGGACCTTAATTAACTGCAGACGGCAGTACAGCACTGAAGAACCTTAATTAACTGCAGACGGCAGTACAGCACTGAAGGCATCAACAGCAACCAAAATCAAATCGCCTTCCAAAATGTAAGCGTCTGAAGAAAAGAGTGGTACTCAAATACACCCAAAACAAGGTTCAGGGATTCTAGTTTCCAAAACGACAACAGTTCCAAAATAAAATATACTATCCATGAACACCACCAGATATTCTCTATAGCAAAACTGTATAACAGTTCCAAAATGACAACAGCATAGATAATCAGAGTTGATGTTAACATTTCATTGCTGCAAACCGCAAAGGAAGATACAACTGGGTGTTGGAACTTTCAGAACTACTAGGCATACATGTTTTCAGCTAATAACGAGACAGGAGACACAGCAGAGATCTACGAATCTGACAACTCTCTACACCAAGGAAAGCACGACACAGGGAAGGAATCCAAAGGAACAAGCGCCACCACCAGCTGGCTGCGGACGAAGGAGGGAGACGCGCTCAGCCACCGAACCCGTAGAGGGTGCGGCCCTGGCGCTTGAGCGCGTAGACGACGTCCATGGCGGTGACGGTCTTGCGGCGGGCGTGCTCGGTGTAGGTGACGGCGTCGCGGATGACGTTCTCGAGGAAGATCTTGAGCACGCCGCGGGTCTCCTCGTAGATGAGCCCGGAGATGCGCTTCACGCCGCCCCTCCTCGCCAGCCTCCGGATCGCCGGCTTCGTGATCCCCTGGATGTTGTCGCGGAGCACCTTGCGGTGGCGCTTCGCGCCGCCCTTGCCCAGCCCCTTGCCGCCCTTGCCGCGCCCAGACATGGCCGCCGAAGAGGAAGAAGACTCTAGTGAGGAGACGGTGGTTTGAGAGGATTGTGGGATTCGATTTCGCCGCGGTGACTTTGGTGCGGTGGATTTGGGGTGGAATTTATAGGGGAGAGGAATTGGGATTTGGGAGGGCCGCGCGCGGGGAGATGGGGAAATTTTGCGTCCGGGTTTGGGCGGGAGCCGGGAGGAGAGGATTTTCGGGATGCTGTTGCTGCGGATCGCTGAGGTGGACGGGCGGAATCCGTGGATGTGTGGATCACAGGCGTTGGATGCGATCTGACGGAGGAGGACTCGTCACAAGGGATTGGCACGGATCGGTGACGTGGCCATGGTCAGGGGATACTCGCTCGCTATTGGTCCACGAAAGGGCAATATGGTTCGCATATAAAAAGAGGGTGACCTGGTGAATAATATATAAAAAAATACTTTGCCTCTCCAAAAGAATTAATACAGTTTCAGCACAGATCATGCTAGAATATTCTAACTTCGACAAACTATATAAATATATAATAATATTTACAATATAATAATATTACAATATCAAATGACTATCCTTAGAATTTTTGTATGGTATTTATTTAGTGTCATAAAAACTATATATTGGTCGAACTCTAGGCACATTAACTAAACCAGTAGTATGCTCGTACTAACACTAAGGTAAAAGCCAAAATGTAGAAATTTTATGCACATAATTACTTGTATCATTACGCATAATTATCATATGCATCATTTTTTTTTTCTTGTCCGTATGCTTTGTGCTTCCTAAATGCTAAGAATCATCATCCTATGCCCTTGCTAACGTTATGGGACATATTAAATAAATAAATTTTCTAGGTACGCACAATTTTACACTATCTTGTTAGCATGTCCTAGCCGGCTAGAATAGCCTGTGCCCTTCCTAAACGCAACACACATGTATATTCACTAGTGTAGTAAAAAACTGTTGTTTTTAGTTGAAACAAGTATTATAAAATCTATTCTCTCTATTTTTTCTCGAAACAACTATAAAATATCTTTCTATCTCTACTCATTTGAAAAAGGTAAAAATCTTAAAACTAAAAACAAAATATAAGGTAATGTGGTAATTGCGCTCTGTTTCTGAAAAAACAGTGTTTCAAATTCCACAGCTTTCTGTTATTTTTTCAGCGGAAGCGATTTGCAGAAGCTAAAAAAACACAGCACCCTGAACCTCGCGCCGCCGCGTTTTGCCGGCCACGCCCACGCGCCACGCAAACACTAGCCGGCGAGTTCAACCGTGTCCTCCTCCGTGCAACCACCGCTCGGTTCTCGAATCCCTACTCCCTGTCCTGTGCGGCGTGCCCGTGCCCGTGCCCCGCCGGAATATCGATCGCATGGCCGGCGCCGGCGCCGGCGCCGCGCGGAAGGTCTCGGCGGTGCTCTACCACTACCCGTGCCCGGACGGCGCGTTCGCCGCGCTCGCCGCGCACCTCTATTTTCCGCCGCCGCCCACCCGGTCCGCTACTTCCCCAATACCGTCTACGACCCCATCAGGTACCACGATCCCTTCTTTCGCTCCGAAGTTGCTAATCCACTGCGAACTCCAGTGAACCCAACGGGGTCTGCTGAGATCCGCAACACCGCAGGAAACACCTGCGTTTCAGGTGTTTAACTATTGCAGTACTGCAGATTTGAACAAAGCTTTGCCATACTTGTAACTATTAACTGTGGCTGCAGACTTTCAATTATCTGATTCCAAAGGTGTGGCGATCTAATCGTCAACGGTGCTGTGTTAAACACGTGCACATAAAACAGTAAATACCTGATGGAAGTGTGAGCCTTAAGTGATTGTAGGCATTATAAAAGTTCTGCTTCGGACTCTTCTATTTGTTTTTTTTGTTGTGGGAAGGATTCAGTCTGTATTAGGCTTAGCATAACCAAAGCTAGTAGGGACTACCTCTGTTGGATTTCATTAAAATGTGGGATTTTCATCTTAGTCAAACACTCTTGTGCAGTTATGCTGGGGCTTCTGTTCTGGAATACTCCTTCTGCTATGACATTTTCTCTTTTTTTTGGTCTGTTTTGTAGGAGTGATTCACTTCCGTTGGAAGAAATAAAAGATGTATACCTTCTTGACTTTGTGGGACCTCCCGGTTTTGTTGAAGATATAGCCTCTAAAGTCGAAAGGTATGTAATCATCTGCAGTCCTGCAACCAGTTTCCATACCCTGAACAGAGTTGGAATTGCTTTATGTGAGCAAATGTTGTGAAGTCACCTCCATTCTTGATTTCTATCTCGCCAGAGGGAGGTAAAATCACAATCTAGATAAAATCACATATGTAAACCAAAGGTCCTGTACTCCTGTTCATAGTTAGCCTTCCGACTCCAAATTTGAGCTGGGGCTGCCAATATAGCTCAGGGGTTGAACACAGTTTTGTACCGAACTACTGACTGCATCACTGGATTCAAATCCTTTTCTCCTTGACAGATAATGCACATCTCCTCTCCATGTTTTTATTTTCTTTAATGCATACGAGAGTATGTGAGATGTCATGTATACGGCATGTAGCTCAACAGTGAATCAGTTATTATCTTGCCATTTTCTGTTTCATGAAATTCATTAATCAAAATCTAAGAGTGTGAAGCTTGGAACAGTGTGAAGCTGCAAATATGTATTCAATCCTGTTTATTGATATCTTTCAACCCTTTGTTCGATTGAGCACTATTGACACTTACAATATTTACCCTTTCCAGAGTAACAATCCTGGACCATCATAAGTCTGCTTTTGAAAGTTTGTGTGGGAATGCCACAATTGGGCAAAATGTGACCAAGGTGATAGACATGCAGCGTAGTGGCGCGACAATTGCATTTGACTTCTTTAGAAACAAGCTCATGACAGAAGTTAGCACCTTATGGGGTAATGGAAGTGGTAAAGATGTAGCCAAGGTCAAATATGTATCTGACAACAAGGTTGAAACAGTACACAAGCTTTTCAAGTTTATTGAAGATGGGGACTTATGGAGATGGAAAATTCCAAATAGCAAGGCCTTCAGCAGTGGACTTAATGATTTGGACATTGAATTCAATGTCAATGCAAATAGTAAATTGTTTGATCAGGTAACACCCGCCTGATGTTAGTCCTTTGGTGCTCCTCATTACATCACCTGATGTTGTTAATGAAAGGAAGTCCATCTGTTCCTCATCACATCACCTGATGTTGTTTCATACCCAAAATTTTTATTTTGAACGGATTTTTTTTTTTATTTTTTTCCCAAAATTTTTATTAGTTGAAGTTATTATACTAACATGTCAAGCTTCATGTATACAAAATAATTGCTTATATTTCCATTTGATGTATAATCAAGAGGTTCCATTTGCTTCTGATCATCTCAAAGCTTTCCAGTCAATGGAAAAATTGTTTAAATTTTTACCACAAAGTGATAGAAAATTCAGGAAAATGTTTCGTGAGATGTTATCATCCAATACAAGATGTATTATATGTGGTGCTCCTGCAAAACAGGAGACCAGTTAGTTTGTATATCGGACACATGGTGTCTTCTGCTCCTAATGTTACTTACCTGGCTGTGACAGTTGCTGGAGTTGGATCCTGAGCACATCGTTTCCCATGGACAAGCAACATTATTAGAGAAGCAAAGATTAATAGATGATTATCTGGAGAAGTCCTATCAAATTTCCCTGGCACGTGGCCGGTTTGGGAATTGTCTGGTAATTATGTCACACATTTATTTTTCATATTTTCTGTTTATTATTGAAGTTCAATATTTAGTGAGCATTTTGTTGTATTCATGCCCTTTCTAGTTTCGTATTGTTAGCAGGTACAGTTCCAATTGGTTCATATATGGATTCTCTGGTTGCCTGTATTAGGATTAGCCTGCATTAGACCTTATGTAGTTCAACCTAACCAGCATAAACGTATGTAGTGCCTTCATGTTTGGTTCTCCTACATAGGCAAGCCGCTTCTGATAAAATTGTGTCTGTTTGTTTACATGTTATTGCATATAGTCACCTTATATGTTCTATTATAGGTCTCATATTTCTAAAAGGTCGAGAATCTGAAAATATATATTTTTTGCGTGCCCATTGGCTTATGCAAATCTGAATTGACTAATACGGAAAAAATCTGACGTACTTGCTAATACTACATTGGTCTTCTTTGAGCACTGTGTAAGCCTGTATAAGAGCCTGCAGCCAACAAAAACTAGGTAATCTGCACTGCACAAACCTGGCTAAAGCAGGCAACCAATCAAACCCATGGTGTCTTGGTGGTCCAAAATAAGATCATTTTATTTTTTTTACTACCTTTGTATTCACAGTCACTGGTACTTCTAGTTTACTGATATAGTTTTCGCCTTTTCATGGTCCATTAGGCTGTTGATGCTGATGCTATTTCACATTTGAGAAGCGAACTTGGAAATCAGCTAGCTAGCAAGAGCCGTAATTTGGAACTAAGGTAAGGTCCCCCACCCCCACCCTATTGATATATATCCAGAATTCCAAACTCAGTCTTTTCTTTTATTGGTTATTATTCAATATTCACTATCCAGCACATTATTTGGACTTTGCTACACCATAGTTTCAATGATGTGACTTGTGTCCTTTTGTTTCAGGGGAATTGGGGCTGTTGTATACAAAGTCCCTGAGTTGAATAATGACCAGATGCTGAAGATAAGTCTAAGAAGTTTAGAACAAGAAGACACAACTTGTATCTCTAAGGTACATCTTTTCCCTGATGATGAGGTTTATAGCTATATTTATAGGCTGTATTTGCCTCATCTAACAAGAAGACTAGATGTATTGATGCTTGATATTGCTTGCTTGTAGAGATATGGTGGTGGGGGACATCGGAATGCAAGCTCGTTTATGTTGAGTGTGACTGAGTTTGACAAGTGGAAGGTTGAAGATGGACCTTCTTAACCAAAAAAGGTGCATAACCATCTGGCTTTCTTGATTGCTCTACACTTCTGTTAATCGAGAAGATTAATGAAGCAACACATGAGGAGGAACATAACCCCAAACTTGGGGGGTGTGAGACATGGGAAACATCATACCCACATAGCAGACAAAATATTCTGCCACCGTGTCATATCTTACCCTATGACACTTATTGATAGACTGCCGTGTGGGCACTCGCTTTTACAAAATATGTTGAAATCATAATAGCTCTATTGTCACATACTAGCTTAGACCCTGAGAATGTGTTTTATTAGTGCTTAAATGCATCTTTTTAAATTTTATTTAAGCAAGCAGTTGGCACCATGATTAATGTGTAGTTCTCTGAGAACACATGAGCATCGTATCTTTCACACCGTTTTATCATGCAACCACATATGCTGGTCCATCTGCTGAAAGCCTGAAACTGGGTTCACATCCAAGAGGGTGTTTATATCTTCTGTAAATTCATTAGTGCTTCTGCCTTCCTCGGCCTTGTTTTGCCCTTGCTGGCTCCTGGTCCTGGGGCTTGCAGTAGCCTGCACAGCACCTCAAGCATGGCATGAGGTCATGGCCTCATTCTCATGGAACTGCTGGTGGGTGTATGTGGAGATGACTTGCTGACGCCTGACATCATCCTAGATCCACCAGGGCACCATGAATGTAGCTGTTGGAAACGGGTAATAATAACTTAAGATGGAAGCTTTTCTATATTTAGTTATTTAGTTTTGATAAACTTGAAGTCAACGTATCAAGTGCAAACCAACTTCTTCGTGAAAACCCGTGCAAACCACAGCAAAAAAAAGTCGTCTAAATTCACTAAAAAATCACACTTGTAGAAGATAGATGATACACGAATTTGCAAAATATCTTGTCCAAACTCGACTTCGTTTGTGAGAAATAAAAATAAGAAGTTTCTAACAAAACATCTAGACAGCTTTCTGGCTTGAAATTTGTTATTTTTATATCTCACAAACGAAGTCGAGTTTGGACAAGATATTTTATAAGGTTGTGTATCATCATATCATCTACATACGTGATTTTTTTTTGGTGAATTTAGACGACTTTTTTGCTATGGTTTACATGGGTTTTCATAAAGAGGTTGGTTTGCACTTGATATGTTGCCAACTTGGAAATGTGTAGTTGTATGGAAATGTACCAGCATTGGATTTGATATTGTGGACCTCAGATTGCGGTGATGCTGCTGTAGCTATACCGAAGGATGTGAAGGCCTGAAATGTGTCTCCATAATGAATTGTTTCTGGCTTAGGAATGGTGCATGTTGGATCTGATGGTACGTGTCTTGACGAATGGTTTTCGGCCAATAAAATTGGTAAGAAAGTATATCTGGAACTTCTGAAAACTTTGGGAAAAACTGAGACTGTGATGCTACATAATCTTGTAAGCGAGGACATAGAAGGACAAGGCGCTTGAACTCCACGGGCAGCTGCAGTCGAACTTCTGAATTTCTGAGACACTGATTGTTGTTCTTCTGTATCATGGGTTATTGTTGTTCTGGCCTTTTGGGGATGAACCGCATGTCAGATATTCGTCGCTCGTCAGATTTAGCGGGCGGTGTTGTGAAATTCTCCTATATACAGCGTGACGATTGCAAGCCCGAACTCGTTGAGCCGGTTGCCGGTGGAACATTTTTCAGTGAACACTTTACTTCAGCTGGAACATTTTCCACCTATACACATTATTCTGGACTGAAATTGTTAGAGTACCTTGTAGCGGAATAAAAAAGATACTGTGATGAAAAAGCAAGGGGAAAACGTTAGACTGGCTGAAGGGTAATTTCGAATGGCCATGCTGCAGGCCGCTGGTTGCTTGCGGGGCCGCGCGCAGTGCCAATACAAAGACATGGACGGTGGTCATGCAAAGCATATGCACGGGCTTTAGCAGCTCCCACTCCCAGTCCTCCCCCTACGGGCGCCATGGCCGTTTGCTGTGTGTGTCCTGTCGTGTTCACGCCATGTCCGGCACGCGACCACCATCAACCGGTCAATCTCAATCATCCATGCCCACCTTTCCACCGCTTGTCTCCTCCCCTCCCCCAGCGTGCGAGACACAGAGAGAGAGAGAGTACGGTTGAAAGATTCGGAGAGTTCACAGCACGCTGCTCTTCACTGTGCGTAAAGCGTGCCTCCTGCCTACAGTTTTCGAATCGATCGATCGATCGCTCGTCACGTACGTGCGTGCTCTTCTTTTGACACCGAATTATTACCAGGACGCATGAGCTGGAAGGTGTCCTACGAATCAATGCGAACCTTACAGTAGTTGTGTAGGGCATGGGCAAACAAACAAGGACCACCGCGGAGACAGGACGACTTCCACAGCCCCAACAAGATCAGTCTGCTAACCCGGCTTTGATAAAGAAAGACTACAGCAGATCAGAAGCCATCATCAATCTGCAGTTCTTCTGCCCTACTCCTACGTAGTATACACATACTACTAGTATTATACAAGTTCATAAGGCTGAACAATGACCAAAGAACGGGGGGCAAGCACTCATGATTCAGACGTACGCCTGTTTCCTCTTTGGCTTTGTTTGGCCTTTGGAGGATCCTTTCGTGGTGGAGCGCTACGCATCAGACGGCCGGCAAGAACAGGGCTTCATGGCTCGCTTTTCAGAGCTTTATGTCGTCAGGGTGCCCCAAAGAGGAGGCAGCAAGGTGAGAGTCCGAGAGAGCAGCAGCAGCAGCAGCAATCGATGGCTCCCTTTCGATCCTCCTGTAGTGCCGAACCCAAACGCATGCTCGCATCGCCCTCGCACGAATTGTTGTGCTGCCTGGGGGCAGCTCTGTCACTGTAATGAGTACAGTTTAGTAGCAACTGAAACAGGAAATGCGTTATGCATGCACTACAGCAGTGCCTATGCCAGAAACTCATGTGAACTGTAGACTGCACCAAATCCAGCCACAAATGCACATTCGTCTGGACAGTAGCAACCGATGGCAGATTTTGGTGCCTGAATTTTAGTAACGTCAAAGCAAAGCAAAGCAGCGCCACTGATGATGCGTTCCAGCTATACTACGTTGCCTGATGAAGAACCTGAGCAACAGCTAACGAAACAGGTTACGACATTGCAACGAGGCAAGATCGTCAGATCTTACCAACCCCTGAATAATTAATCCTTGACGTATTACAGTTAGTATGAAGCGAGTAAACCAGTGACTCCGTATTTTCAGTAATCGTCATCAGTAGCCATGATGCCCTGGGCCCACCGAGGGACCTGGCTACTGGTAGCAGTAGCATCAGCCACCGCCGTCCGCCGTCAATTTAGGCCAAATCACCCACAATGCCGAGTCGAATCAGTGTCAGTGATACGTTGTTTCACCTAGGAGGCTAGATCGGGTATGCTTCACATGCCCGGCCCCCTCACAGTTCCATTGCACAGATGTGAATCCCTCGCGGTATTTTCCATTAATTATCCAGTTGTGTGACACAGGTGATGTGCTGGACATCGGAGCAGGCTACATCCAAAAAGAGCAGGTGGTGCTCTTCACGCTGAGGCATTGGCAGCCCTCCATGGCTTGGAGAGAGCAGCTCAGCTGGGCATGACAAGGGTAATTTTGGAGACAGATGCTTCAAATCTTGGCAAGGCCTTGACAACAAGCATGATGGATAGTGACCCGGAAGGGAGTCTATTTAGGCAGATTCGGTTTGTAATGGCTAGAAACTTTGTTTCATGTTCCATCTCAATCTGTCCTAGATCATGTAATAGGGTGGCCGATTGTATGGCCAATCTTGGTGCTGCTGCCTTCCCTGATGGGGGGCAAGCGTTCTGGTGCCAGGCACCAAACTTTGTAAACGAACTTGTCTCCAGCGATTTGCCTGGAGCCTTTGGTTTATAAAGTACTGTGACAATTAAAAAAAATTGTCCAGTTGTGTGAGGTTGGCCACTTTTACTACGCAGCAAAACCTAGTAATCAGAAGCTACAGTTAGATTCTAGTACAACAGATCAAGAGTAAAACAGGACATAATTTATGGTGCCTGCCAGTTTGCTCATATAACCAATTCACTGGCTGGCATCGTTTGATGCCGCTGCAATGACGTTGCCCGGGAAAAGCGCGGTACGAGATCAATCAAACTACAGTTGCGAGCGGTGAGAGGATCGCCGTCATGCTTGTCCGTTCCAACCCTACATGTGTATATAGTAAAGAACCAAAATTCCAAATGCTAAAATGACATTCAATTTAGAACAGACGGAGTGAATCTTCTGTAAGAATTCTTTACTAGCATCATGCATTATCTTCCTTTCCTTTTCCCTTTGTTGAGACGGCTGTGAAGGTGTTTTTTTCCCCCTAAAGGCACAGGAGGGCTACGTTTTTAAGATAGAAGCGATCATGTCTGAAGTACAACGGGTTTACGGACTCCCACACGCTGTATTTTCTTCACACAGAAAATCAGCAGTTTCAACACTTATGAGTTAGAAGTTCTGTGCTTCTCGATAGCTTTGAAGCTCCGGGCTTTCAGTACTCTGATATTAGCAGCATGGTTGCTCCAGTAAAATCTCTGTGCTCTACCTGATCCTGATTTCTAGCTAGTAGGTAACTACTGTACAGTCCGGTCGCCTCTGTCCTTTCCTGGCGACGCACACGGACACGCGCCGATCAGTACACATTGATGACGATGCGATGCGACTACGCTACGATGAACGGGCAGTGGGCAAAGCAGCAGTACAGTACTGCACGGGGGTACACAGATCGATTCATGGAGGATGTTGTTGAGAGCAATTGCAGTTACGGCTACGGAGGCTCCGTGGACGTCGCCCGTCCGCATCCGTCACGGCCACAATTCACTCTCCTCGGCGAAACAGCATGGCATCGTTTAGGCCCGGGCGGGGGCAGCGCCCGCCTGCGCTGCGCACGTGCTGCGTCCTCCTAGTCCTAGCCTGCTCGGCTCGGCTGCTCCTATCATTACCAGCCTCTTGCGCCCTGGGGCACGCTCTCTGGGCCAAGGCCATCACCCATCATTTTGCTGTCCCAGAAGAAGAATCCTAGCGTTTGGCTGCACAAGCACAACTGCTTTTGCCTACACACTGTTCCTACTCTGCATAGCTTGCCAAATGTCCAGAGCCATGCCCGTTTTACATGCAGATTTCACGTTCCTGGGCCACCGCAGGACAAGCAAAATGCACAATCACATAGTAGTAGTAGTAGTAGAGTAGACCATTCCATAGCAGGAGTAGGGTGGATGACTTTGCACGTCCATGGCATGCAGCTGTTCTGATTATTGAATGCTGCGATGTTAATGCAGTCCAATAAATGTCGAGAGTAACATGATAAAAGCAGGGTTTACCTCTGTAAAACAAAAAACAGGATACCAGGTCATCCGGCTGAGCAGGATCTTGCGCTTATTAAGGGCAGTACTGTCAGATGCTCGCCAAGAGGACGCCAAGGGCCGATTTTCTCGGGTGCCTGCACCTGCACCTGCACCTGTGCTTGTGCAGTTGTACTGTGCTTCTGCCGCGCACGGAGATGTCCATGTGAACCCTCAGCGAGCGTGACTGCTGCAATCTCCTCTGAAGGCTCTGATCCTCTCTCTCCTCTTTAAGCGCCCATAGTTAGAAATCGCTGCCCGTTTCCGTTCCGTTCCGGCTCCCTTGAATCGCGCAGCTCGCCTCTTCAGTCCACCGTCCTCAAGCTCTGCACCCTCTCTCTCTTTTCACCTCCTGCTCGCTTTCATTCTTTCCTTGCAGCGCTCTTTCCGTCACTTCACTGCCATCTTTTGCTCCATTCCCACTGTTGATCAAAGGAGGTTTGGACTGGGACTTCGCTCAAGCCTCAAGGTGCTGCCGGCCTTTCCTTTCCGTCCGCTTAATCTTTTGGAGCTAGCTACCTGCAATGGCCGGGAGCTTCGAGTGGAGGAGCTCTGCAACTGCAAACACAACCAGAGGAGTCGAGCAGGTAAGCAGCTGTTCTTCTTGCGCATTCTTCTTCCAGAGAATTGTGGCACCTCAGTTGTGCAGATCTACGCGTAAGATATGCTCCGCAGTTTTCATCCTCCTATTGTCCCTCTTCTGCAGCTTCTTGTAGTTTCATCGCTGCATGCCATTCAATCACAAGGATCTGTTCTTTCTTCCTGGCCTGGCCTGTACATCTCCGCCCGGGGGAGCCAACAAATACCCTGCATTTTATATTCAGAAAACAAAGCATATATGCATTAGACAGCATGGTTTCTTATATAAAAGAGAATCCTGAATATAAACATGAGTTTCCTTTTGTGCATGTGACAACTCTGTTAAGTATATTTTCTTGTTTGTGTCCTTTTGGTTAATAGCTTTCGTATGTACAAGACAATATCAATGCTGGGAAAGATGCATCTGAGATGAATACACAGTTTGTGGTTGACAGCTTGTTCCTTCCTACAGGCCATTATTACTCTCAAGAAAGGCGCACATCTCCTGAAATGTGGGAAGAGAGGGAAACCCAAATTCTGCAGAGTCAGGCTATCTTATGTGAGTAGTTTGGCTATATGTTTACTGAAAATCCAATTATAGGCAGAAATAAACAGGACCTACTGTGGCACTGATAACAGACTAAAAAGCTCAATAATGGTTTTATTAGACTTCAGAAGCTTGCTATAGGTTTACAAACATGAGTAAACTAAAACTGAACATCTTCAACTTCTCTACACTTGCATACCATATTTGACTCTCTTACGTATTTTGTATTTTTTTTTCTTTGCAGGATGAGAGAGCACTAATATGGCACTCCAAAGAGAGGGAAAAACGCTTAAGCCTGAATTTAGTGTCCAGTGTAGTTCTTGGACAGAAGACTGTATGCGACTTCCCTGTCCAAATATATGCTATTAACGGTTAGTAGTAACACAATATGCTTGGAAGACACTGATTTTCTGAGAATTCAATATTTTGCAGACAAAACTTTTGCGTCTGCATTGGCCAGAAAAGGAATCTCACTCCTTATCAGTTATATACAAGAATGGTGAATCTTCACTTGACTTGGTATGTACTAGTCCAAATTTTTAAATTTTGTGATCTCTTTACTTATTTAACTTGCATAATCTTTTATTTGGTGATCATGTTAATCCAGGTCTGCAGAGATAGAGATCAAGCTGAATGTTGGTATTTAGGCCTTACAGCCCTAATATCAGCACCATGCACCCCATTACTTCTGGTTAACTCAACGAACAGCCGTCGGATAAACAGCTGCACGAATAGCCCTCCTAGCTACATTCAGCAAAGGAGTAGGCTTTTCGGAGTGCACGATGGAAGAAATTTCACAAAGGTTCGTTCTGGAATTCATGCAAGCCATGATTTTTATGCAGGAACATGATAGCATTGTGTTTTCGAGAAAAAACATGATAGCATTGTCTAAGTGCGAGTTTGATAGTGCCCGTGAAATTTCTTATATCACACTAGGTAGCATGTTCTAAATTCCATGCTTGAGAGCTGAGAAAGAAAAAAAGACATGTTGCTGATGTCAGGCATATTAGATCATGATGAAGTTACATTGATGATGGCTACCTTGTTAGTTTATAGTTTATAGTGAAAACATTTTATATTACTGTTTTCCAACCAAAAATGGCAATAATGATATATCCACTAATGGAATTTAAACTAACATGTTCCACAAACCTTTAAACTGCATAAACTTGTCATGACTGATGACTGTAAATAGCCATCACAATTGTCATATGTTTCAATTGCATCATGTACTTGTCAAATGATAATGTCTCCAATCATTTGATCATGAAGGTACATTAAGCTATATGGCAGTCCAAGGTTGATACAGAACAAGTACTTACATAGTAATTTGGATTGCTCTGAACCATTCTTTTCTCCAAGACAGAGAGCATGGTCAGAACTAGATTCCTACTTGGAAAAGATTAGTCCTGAATTGGTAAATCGAGTAAAAAGTAATTTGAGAGACATAAAATCTGTTGAAAAAATTAAGGGCCAAAAAGAATTACGCAAATGCCTAAACTCAAACAATCTGAGGGATCAAATGCAGCAACAGATTCTCTGAAGGACATTTTTGTTTGGGGTGATGTTCTGGGTCGTATGTCAGATCATGGACATGTATCAGCAACCAATATATCACTTCCCAGGTTATTGAAATCATCTGAGACTCTTGATGTGCAGAGCATTGCCTGTGGAGAGAAACACGCAGCAATAGTTACTAAGCAGGGTCAGGTATTCTCTTGGGGTGAGGAAAATGGAGGGAGATTGGGACACAAAACAAGTGACAGTGTCTCTGATCCTAAAATCATTGACTCTCTTGCCTCCACACCTGTGAAGACTATTGCATTTGGGTCAAAGTACACCTGTGCAGTTTCAGTTTCAGGAGAACTTTATGAATGGGGTGAAGGGATTCATAGCCTAGGGTTCGGGAACAATCAGTGTCAAAGAAGCCCATGGTTCCCACATAAATTGATCAGTACTTCAGATGGCATATATGTGACAAAGATTGCATGTGGTCAGTGGCACACAGCTATAGTATCCTCCACAGGTAAGCTGTACACATATGGATATGGGACATTTGGTGTTCTTGGACATGGTGACACACATAGTATTGTTCATCCAAAAGAAGTGGAGTCCTTGAGAGGGTCAAGAGCCAAGTCTGTTGCATGTGGACCATGGCACACTGCAGCTATTGTGGAAACATCAGGAACAATCAAGAGCAGTGCTCCTGGTGGGAAGCTATTCACATGGGGAGACGCAGGTGGAGGGAAGCTGGGCCATACTGACAAAAAGTCAAAGCTTGTACCAACTCGTGTCGAATCACTCGTCGATTGTGATTTTACTCAGGTATCCTGCGGTATGTCACTAACAGCTGTGCTAACCATAACAGGTGTTGTATTTACCATTGGAAGCAAGGAGCATGGTCAATTAGGGAATCCACGATCTGATGACACATCTATTTGTATGGTTGAAGGCCCACTTAAGACTGAGTTTGTCAAAGATATATCCTGCGGGAGTTCCCATGTCGCAGTCTTGACAATGAACGGAAAAGTGTTCACCTGGGGCAAAGGCACAGAAGGGCAACTTGGTTTAGGGGATTATGTTGACAGGAGCTCCCCAACTCTAGTGGAGGCCCTGGAAGATAAACAGGTGGTCAGTATAGCTTGTTCTTCCAATTTCACTGCTGTAATTTGTGTGCACAGGGAAATCTCAAGCAAGGATCAATCTGTGTGCAGCAGTTGCAGGTTGGCATTTCGGTTTACAAGGAAGAAGCACAACTGCTACAACTGTGGTTCCATATTCTGCAATTCCTGCAGCAGCAACAAGGTTCAAAGGGCTGCCCTTGCACCAGATAAGAGCAAAAGGTGTCGTGTTTGTGATCCTTGTTTCAATGAGCTGAATAAAACAGCTGAGCACGGCAAAATAAGTTGTGGATCAAAGATCCAAAAAGAAGAATCATCCTTAACAGAAACAAGAACATATACACCAAAGTTATCAAGAATGCTTAAGGAAGCAAATTTCATCATGGAAAAAATAGGTTCCGCACAAAGTCCCAACCAAAGAAATCAGGAATCAGCCAATCTGAATCAAATGCGACAACAGAGATGGGGACAGGTAGAATGCCCTGATCAATTCAAATGTGCAAGAGACAACATTCCACATTGGTTGACATCAGAGAAGCAGACAATTGATGTTCTGTGTATAGGGAGAATGACTGATCCAGTCTCACAAAAGACTGCTGCCCCTTTGCCGCAAGCTACTAATGATAGGAGGAAAGAACAAAATTTGATGGAAAAGATACTGCTGGAGGAGGTGAAACACCTTCAAGCACAGGTAATCTCTATAACTTACATTTTCTAGGGACCCATATAATAATTCTTCTACAGAATTATTTTGTTTTTTATTCTTTGTTTCAAATCATTGATTTGCTGAGACAGCTGGTAATCTTGCTCTTATCTAAGCAGGTAGCCACTCTAACAGAAGAATGCCGGCATAGGAGCCTGAAAGTTCAGTTGTATAAACGAAAACTTGAGGAAACCTGGTTGATAGTGAGGGATGAGGCCACAAAATGCAAAGCCGCAAAGGAGATTATAAAGATTTTAACAAATCAGGTACAAGTCGACTAATAACAAATTCCAATAATTTAGAACTTTTCTGTCTGATGACAAATAAGTTATCTTCTGCAAACTTGTGCAGAGGAATGCTTTATCAAACAAACTTTTAGATGATCTGGAACTAGATGATTCCAGCATCGTGCCTGACCCACCCGACAAAACTCTTGTCGCTGGCAAAATTCTACCGCTAAAAAGCATCAGGGATCAGCACAACATAGAGGAAGTGGATATGCAATCTACAACATCTTCTAACACTGTTGTGGTCGATGACTCAGCTGTGCATCAGAATGGCAGAAGAGCCTCCAATAGCAGCAGAGGCGATGGGGGAACAGATAGCACAGCTGCTCCTACCGACTCCAATGGAGTGATCGAGCAAATTGAGCGTGGGGTGTACATTACAGTCGTTACATCCCCTAGTGGTAAGAAGGGAATCAAAAGCGCATCCGGTTCAGGTGAACTCCTGGAAGCCTCTGCCATACTTTTCTGTCATAACTGTTGGCTTCAAAATCGAATAATTGTTATGATAACTTGTTCATGTTGATCTGGCAGCCGGAAGCATTTTGGGGAGGCTGAGGCACAGAAATGGTGGGAAGAGAACGAGAGCAGGGTATTTGCAAAGTACAACAGCTTGGAATACTTGGCAGCATAACCTCGATTAAGGAAGATGTACAGGAGTAGCCAGTTCCTTGTCACAGTGTCTGTAGAACATGTACACTGCAACACCATATTTGTTCAGTAAAGTCGTAGGACAGATGAGATAGAAGGAATCATGATAGCTTCCTTTCCTAGCAAGCAGATAAACTGCATCATATCCTCGCTGTGGATTAACTTGGGTCCATGATTTTGTTTGCTTCGACTCAATAACTATTCGACTCTACACGAATTGGGGTTTGTTTGTGTTCGACGGGATCGGCCTGGAGTCTGTGATTCGGATTCCCGACGCGGCGACAAAGAGTACATTTGTGGCTACACCCATCGGCAATCACAGATCAAAAGTAATATCTCGTAGCTGACTAACCCTAGTTCACTCGAGTGAGCAGCAGAGACGTACCGGAACGTCCTCGCGGCAGCAGTCTGCGCATCGCCTCCCTGCCCCTGCGAAGCCTGCTTCCCTTTGGCGCGACCGGTGACGCCTCCGCCACGAGGCGCCGCCCCCTCAGCCACCGCCCGCCGCCTCCCCCGACCAACCCCGCCGCGATGAAACTGCCAACCGGCAGAGTACGGCTAGTTTGGATTTCAGGGATTTTTCGGTTCATCGTCCGAGCACGTTTCCGTTCGGCTGTTCCTCCGGGCTGCAACTTCGCAACTCCGGCCTGCACGCATCTTAGATCTTACAGTGCCCTGACTTCCGAGTTCGGATTTACAGCGAGTGCAAACAGATTGCGCAGACTGCAGTGTGTTTTCAGAGTCGACAACCAAGTTCAGAACACCAAACTGCCAAACCGGCTCATTTCGCCTTCTGCATGTTACATGTGGTTCAGATGGTACAAGCCTAAATTTACACGTGGTCAGACTATTGACACACACAACCGATCCAGGTTAGCACAGTCTGCTACTGGCCCCTGGATCTCCCGGGTTGGATTGGAGCAAAATTACACAATCACACAGCGAACAAAAGAGGAATATGAGTACAGATTTGCCTATATACTACGCGTATATATACCGAAGAGTGAACAAGAACCAGCGTTGCTCTTCTGCAGAGCATGTGAATGAAGGTGCAGCCATGTCAGCAGCAGCTCATCAAGAAACCGGAGCAAAACCAGCAAAACATCCAAAACGTGTCTCGTGATTTCTGGCATCGAGGCTTCAGCTCTTTCACAAGCACAGCCTCGTCAGCTCGCCGTCGGCGGCGTCCTCACCGGGCGCCACCGGCCGCCGCGCCTCGCTCTCGGCGGCGCACCGCTTGTACGGCACGAACCCTCTCCCGCTGAAGGAAGCCGAGCTCGCGCACTTGGTCAGCCGCGGGACGGCAGCACCCCGTCGCGCCGCCGCGTACCCGTCGCCGGAGTTCTCTTGCCCGTGACCACCGCGGCGGGACTCCGCGGTGTCCGAGTTCTGCGCCGCCGGCGCGGCGGCGCTGGAGGCCACGTTCGAACCCGTCAGCGACCCTTCCCTCTGCGCGCGCCTGTGATCCAGCAGAGGCTCTGAAGCTTGCTGCTGCTGCTCCTGAGCTGAGCTCACCGCCTGCGGCTGCGGGTAGAACACGGCACACGGCAAGCTCCCCCCGTTGTAGCCGAACCACGGCACGACGGCGGGCTGCGCCGCGAAGCCGTCGGGCTGGGGAACCAGGTACATGAGCTGCTGCACCTGCACGCTGCCCGGCTGCCACGGATTCCATGAGCTCGCCGCCCCTGCGGCACCGAGAGGATTCCGTTTCTGGTTGCCTGGGCAGCAGCGCTCGCAGGCGAAGAAGAGGAGTCCGTTTTCAGGTCTTCCACCACAACTTTCGTTCCGAACAGCTTGAAGATTGGAGCTTCTACTTCGTTTGCATCATCGCCGAGCACCTGAAGTCCATGAAGACGAAACATGTCAGAAATCGCATATTCGCATGTGGCAATTCTTTTGAATCAGAATCAGAGCACACTGTTTTGTGCATAAAACACAGGCCTGAGACGTAAGACAATCGCAAAAATTTAATGATCCACAGATGTATCTACAACTACAAATCTGCCTTGTGACAAAAAAAAAAAAAGTGATTCCAGAATAATTACTTTCGCCGTGTAGTCCTATCTGAAAGAGAGAGATGTACAGCTACAGCCTCGGTATTGGATGTCGCTAAATTGAAAGATTTTATCTTATTTGCTTTCGAGTCGAGGAATAAAAATGGAAAGAACATGTGCTTCACAATCACCACTTTACCATTAATTATCATGTCCGCTGCAGTGCTGCCTAATTGTAATTTGCCCAAGAACGAAAAGAACCATACTGTACCTTGGTGGCATATGGCGCTCTCGTCCTTGGCGACGCGCAGGCGTCCTCCCCGTCCACCGACGAGGCCAGCGAGCCGCCGCCGCCGTCGCTGCCACGGTCATCCGAACCGGCAGCTGACGCGTCCGGCGACCGGCTGGCGCTGGAGCTGCTCGCGAACACGCTGCCCATCCCCTCCGCTCGTAACGCCGAGGTGAGCACCGACGTCGGCGACCCTTCTTCACCCTGCTGCATCCGCAGGGGCGGCGGCGGCTTCTCCAGCTGCTTGAGCTCCGGCGCGGGCTTCCTGGCTGCGCCGTCCACATTACGCGGGTACGGGCGAGCCGGCTTCCTCTTGGGGCGCGGCGGCGGGATCTGGATCGCCGGCGCGGCGCCCGCGGAGGCGTTACTTCTTCCTGACGAGGATTCTCGGACCACCTGTATGTAGCACACGACGCAATTCCGACATCGATCAGACAAAGGTGTGAACAGACCTTGCCGATCGTCGTCTGCTCTACTAGCATGGACGATTGGGGGGTGACTTACTTGGGCATTCGGTCAATTAGTGACACACAACCCATGGTGTGTTTTTTTTTTTCATGGCAGAGAGGAAAGAATTCGTTTTGAGAGGCGAATGGTTAGTTACACGACCTTGGTGAAGAACTTCTGCGCGTGGCTCCGGATTTGCACGGCGGTCTTGGTGCCGATGTACTCTGCACGCACGAACAGAGAAGAAGAAGAGCGTGAGTGCTCGTCCTCGTCCCGAGGAAGAAGAAGAACCATCCGGCGAGGGAGAGAGAGGCCGCCAGCTGCAGGTACATACCTTGTATGCGGCGCCAAGCGCGGCCGTGCAGCTGCAGGGCCTCGAGGAACCGCCGGTGCTCGTCCTCCGTCCACTTCTCCCGCTGCTTCGTGATGGTGTACGGCTTCCGCGCCTGGTCAGGCAAGCGGGGGATGGAAGAAAACAGAGTGAGAAGAGAACACGCACGCGGATCGATCGCACACGCACAGACAGATTCTGCGGCGGGCGACGCGGCCGGGATTCGCCGCTGCTCAGCTGTACCTTGGGCACGTGGTCCTCGCCTGACAAATCCATGTCGCGGGCATCCAGAGGGTCCTTGCGATTATGTTCCACGGCTGTTCCACCGCCCGCTCCATCGGCAACGGCGGTCTCGTCGGTTGCCATCGGAAATTGCTGTGGACAACGGGGAAAACACCCACAATTCAGGCTCCAAGAAGGCGATACGCCATCCATTCAAACCAATCGGCTCGAGTGAAATTTCACCCCCGAAACGATCTCTCCCAGCTGCTGGCGGGACAGGAAAACAAGAAAAGGAATGGAGGTCGCGAATATTACCTCCGAACAGGCCATCCGGTGATCGAGTCAGGACCAAACTTCCCGAAACCAATCCAGCCCACGCCGGCGATCAGTCGCCGAGGTCGCCACCTTCCAATTGCTTCGCCGAGGAGGGGGGAGGAGAAGGAAGAAGAAGGAAGAAGAGAGGTCGAGAAGCGGAGGCGGCGAACGTTTTACGTAGGCCCGCCCGGTTTGCACTCGTGGAGAAGAAGACGAGAGGAGGAAGAGACGCCGGGAGGGGAGAAAAAGAGCATGGACAAGCCGCCACGTCGGACGGGATTTTTCCACTTTCCCCGCTCTTTTCTCCCACCTCCCCCCCTTCTCGTGGCTGCGATTTTCTCGGCTGCATTTTTTCTCTCTCGGTCGCGGCGGGAATAATCCCAGTCCGGTCCGGTGCGGGGGAGAGGGTTCGGGAAGCCGCTTGTTCTCGTGGCTGTGGCTGCTCCTCCGGCCCCCGTCGCTGTCATGTGTTGTGTTGCGACTTGCGATGCGAATGCTTCCCCGGGCCGCCGTAATTAAATCCACTCATGGCGTGGCAAATGGCAATGGCAGCCTCAATTTTAGGCGCTCCATGCACGGAGGCCGCAGCATCTTCGAGAGTTGCTAAAATTTATTTAGTAAATTTTGTAATTTAACAACTCTCTAAAACATATAATATAGGTAAAAAAAGAATCTCTCTCCAATAGTTTGGCATAATTTACTTATCAAACACATATCACACTTACATTAGGAATCCGAGATAGAAACAAAATTATATTTATATCCTTTCACCTTTTGAAAACTTACATAAAGAACCCTAAAACAGAAACAAAATTATTTTTTCACCCTTCCACCTCTTCTAAAAGCTTGATGACAAGTCACGTCCACGTGCGGAAGGAAAGAATAGTAACTTGAGATAAATGAGGAGTTTATTTGAGGAGTTATTAGATAGAATTTTTTGTGATTTTATTAAAAAGATAAGGATAGCAAGTTAAAATACTACATTATTGGAGATGCTCGGCTTGCTGACTAGTATGCGGCAAAGACGGGTGTGGACCTTGATGCACGTTTGTGTAGTGCTACATGCGTGCATTTCTGCATCCGAAATGTGTAGCCTTTGTGTACCACGAGAATTCCTGACGAACCTCCAGTTTTTTGAGCCAATCGAGTGGTGACGATCTCAATCTGCCACGGGGAAGTGCTTTAGTTAGCTGTTTAAGCATAATTAAAACCTGGTCCTATACGCCAGGTTAAGTTAAAACGCCCTTCCTGTGCATGTGTGGCTCTCACTGGGTGGGAGCATATGCTCATCCTTCAACGATATATGCAAAGAAGAAGAGGAACGAGAAAACAAACAAACTTTTTTAGCAGGAAAAAAGTATCCCCAGGCTCTAAATTCGTGGCCACGACAATCGGGGAAATATCCCAGCCTCTCAATGTGGAGCGACAGGAGCATGGCGGCTGCCATGCCACGCTAGTGTGTGGACGACGCCTGGACGGATAAAAAAAGTGCTAGGACCGGATAAAGCGGGCCACTGTTGCGGGCGCGCTTTATGACACGTCACGCAACGCCAAGCCGGGAAGCCGCGGTCGCCATCCCCGGGCCTGCCGCCTAGTATCTGACACGCGGGCGAGCCTCCTAGAAGCAGCAAGGCTTGGCCACAAGTGGACAGCCTCCTAGCCACATGCTCCCCCCGGGTTGGCACCACAAAATGCACGAAATCTCCTGGCCACATGTTTCCATGGGGACCCGCACCCGCCTGCGTCGTGGCGAATAGGGTAAACTTGCACTCTGGAAGAAAGCCTTTTTCAAGGAGATAAATAATTTGAATTATATCTCTACAACTAAAAAGAGTAAAAGTAACATCAAGTTTTGGTGCGGTAAAAAAAAATTCTCGGTTGTCGCTCTGCCCTGCGATCGGCCGGCGTCAATCACCCTTTCGCTCTGCCTCCGTAGAAATCGCTCTGCCTCCCTGGCTCCCTGCCATATATAAGCTGCCATAAAAAATCACCGTAGAATCTTCCTGCGCTAACACCGGAAGGATAACCAATGCACAATCACCTGAAGGAAAGAAGCCGCCCCGGAAGGATAACCAACGCACAATCACCGGAAGGAAAGGATCATCTTCCTGCGTCTGCCCCTGCTCCAACACCGCATGAAGAAAAGCCCCCGTCGCCGTGCCTCATCGCCATCTTCCTGCGCCTGCCCCCTGCTCCAACACCGCACGAGGAAAAGCGCCCCATCGTGCTAGGCGCCGAGGTCTCCGCCGCCATCGCGGTCACACGCCAGAGACACTGGCCGGACCATCGTCCACTACCGGCGCTCGGACGGGCTCGACGGGATGAAGGTCACCGATCCAGCGCTACCGTTGGTGCGGACGTCGCCTTCCAGCTCGCAGGTCTCGGAGACGGGGCCGTCCGTGTTGCACACGGCCTATGCTCGCCGTCGCCGTCGCCGTCGCCGTCACTGCTGTGCGCCTAGACTTCGCCCCTGCACATCGGCCACGATTTCGTGTTCGCGGAGGTCGAGCTCCATGGAGAGACGTCGTCCTCCGTTTCTCGTGCGCAGAGGATCGCTTGCATTTTAATCTCTAAACCTCAGTTTAACGCCAGCAGTTTGACCGCCCTGCCAATCTCCGGAATCCTAGGCCAGCCTCACGACCACAGTTTACAATCGAGGCACCTTGCTACCAGCCAGGTACTCGTCTCAATTTTTATCTGAACTCTGTCAGCCAAAACCTAAATAATTTAGTTGTAGCAGTATCCTAAAAAAGAGAAATCATTGTTCAAGTTAACATGATGATTTTGCTTTGGATCTGTTCCTTTGGACCGACTATGCATAACTTTCTTATGTGCATGGACTAGACATGATAATTGTTTATGCGCCCACAGTTACTGATGGCTTACTTTTGTTTTCCTTTTATGCCGACAGTTGTAAAGATTTTTGGTGAGAATTGAATCTTAACTCTTGTCACAGTTGGGCTCTTAAGCATCATTATTCCCTGTCTACATGGAAGACTTTCAGGTGTGTGTAACTATGTATGTATACATAGTCCAGTAAGTGAATCCACTTTGGGATATATATATGCATGGACTATCAATTTGGGAGTAAAAAAACTGAATCCACTTTACCCATTCTAAGGCTCTCTAGATTAGTGGATCCATGCTTTCAGATCAATGTCTGTTGGTTAAACTCTGTGAACCATTCTTCGCCTCTTGAGCCTCACATCGTGGAGATTGACCTAATTTTGAGAGAAATAGATGAATTGCCTATGCATGAATTCCCATTATATGACCCCCTTTGTGTTGCCTGCAATTTGCACGGTCAGAGTTACTTGAGTTAGTGGATTCCCTTGATATAGCCACTTTTCTATTGCAAGTGATTGGGTCTCTAACCTTACTTGCACGAAAGACAGAGCATTAGTCAGCTTGTAAGCATTTACATATTGATCTACTTCACAGTCATTCTAAAACTGGATACTTGAGATAGTTTGCATGCCACAAGTTGCCTGAGCAGCAGGGTGAAATATCAAGTAAATACTATTTCTACAACTACAAGCTAGCCTTCACCTGTACATATTTTTCAGGAAATAACCTCCATCCCCAGCACGGGGAGCTATTGTCAGAAATTGAATAGGACTGAATACAAGATTGGTTCCGTCAATTTTTTCTGTAGGTAAACTTTTTAGTTGCAATTTGAATTATGGTAAGAATCTGAATTCAGATACAGAGTCAGAATTTAGTTGCAATTAGCTTAGTTGTTCACAAGAATCTTCACAGTCTGAAGTTGTCTTGATTTTATTTGCTATCTTTCACTGGCCTTCGATCGATCACCTTCAGTTTGTATTAGAGTCAACATCTGCCCCTGGTATAGAACAACATATTGCTATAGGTTTTTAGTTCTTCTATTGTCAGATTGCTAGCACGGTATAGTTGCAGGTTCAGTAAACTGTACAATTGCAGGTTCAGTAAACTACAGTAGGCAAGTAGCACACTCTCTCTTACTACAACAGACTTTTTTTTCTTATTGGAGGCTCCTAGGAGAAGTAGTGATGTGTGCATATCAAGAGTATGGAAGTTTCTGATGCTCTGAGATCTCCTATATTTTGAATGGGTGAACCCAAACTTATTTTTCCTCTGAATTAGTAAACATATTTTCAATGCAATTTTGAAAGGAAGATACTTCATTAGCAGCATTTGATTGGTGTCCATTGCCCTGGTACATAAACAAATGAGTTAACATATATATACTGTATCTATGGTCTAGGCTTAATTAAAGTTTGTTTTCCCTATCTATGGTATAGGCTTAATTCAAGTTTGTTTTCCCTCCTGCTTACTGTTTATGGTTCGGCAATTGGATTCAGAAGTGATTCTATCGTCGATTTCATTAGGCAATTCTTGCTACAAGTGATTTTGTTGATCAATGCCTAATAGTAAAATACAATTGATGCAGAAATTGTGGTGAGGCAGCATGCTGGGAAGCGTGTATTTCTTCCTCAAATACCATTATACCTGTCTAATGATTAGATGTTCCCGTTTCGGTTTAAGAAGTAGTTTCCTATTGAGCTTCGCCATGACAGTCAACAAGTCATAGGGCCAAACCATCCTGAACGTGGGTGTATACTTGCCCACACCGGTGTTCTTTTATAGACAGTTGTACGTTGTCATATCTAGAGCCAAATTAAAAACCAAGATTAAGACCCTTGCCCTCCCGCCTGACGTGAAAGCACAAGAGGAGGCCAAAAAGACACAAAAAGAAAACGCTAAAAAAGAATATCGAGGGAAATTTTTTTTCAGTATATACCAAATAGAAAAGGTAAGAATAAGAATACCCTAATGTTAGATGGAACTTTCACGAAGAATATCGTATATAAGAAGGTTCTAATACCATAGGCAAGGTACCTAAAGTGTACAATTCATTTTTCCGCTCAATTTATATATATTTACAAATGTCATTTCACCAACACCATATTTTTTTGTTCCTAGATATTTTTAATATATTATTATTGGACACTACACGGAGATGTTGTATACGCACTACGTGCCAACTGAAAAATTATTGTATTGCATCACAAAGCATTGTGTGGAAAATCTTTCGTAGATGAAATGACATTTTAATATTATTATCTTATAGTGCGAGATCTTTATCTTTTTTATAAAATTTTAGTTGTCCCATAGCAATGTAAGGACACGCTACGAGTACAAGAGGCGTATGGGGGTGCGGGCGATTGTTAAATAATATTTAAAGTTTAAATAATATTTGGTATCACAAGAAGATATGAATTTGAACTTTAAGAGATTTAAATATGTATTTCATAAAAAACACTTGAACAATATTTTTAATATCACCTTAAATATCTATGGCACGAATCTTTTGGCTGCCGATCAACAACCTGTGTGCACTGATTTATAGTACTTGTGTTGTATTTCGCATATTATTTTATAAGCAAAAATGTGGTATATGACATCATCTTGATGCCATGCTATCATCAGCCTTCAAAGAGATATATGTTGATATTACTAGACTTGAAGGTAAGTAGCAAACTCGTAATGCACATCATCTTCTACCTCTAGCCAATTAACCAACCTCCACGAAAAAAATAGTGCATCAGGAAGAAAAAAAAAGGGCCACGTCTTGCACACCATGGCCTCGACTCGGTCTTAGCCTTGCCGCCACCACAAACACACACATGCTAGCCGGCGTGACCCACACCTCCGGCGGCGGCGAGGATTAAATGTCACTTTAGCAATGGTATTTAATTTTACGGTATTGTTATCTTATTATGCGATCCGTGTGTTTTAGAACAAAAATTGTTGTCCCGTAGCAACGCATCGGGCATGCTACCTAGTTAAAATTATATATGTAAATCTACTAATATTTATGACGGTAACACTAGAATATTATTCTACGCCCATTAGCTAAAACTGACTACAAAATACTTCCTCCATCCCAAATTATAAGGCGTTTGACTTTTTTGGCACCAAGTTTAACCGTTCATCTTATTCAAAAAATTTTACAAAATATCACTTCTTTTGCCGTGACTTGCTTTATTAATACAAGTTCTTCAAGTACCAAAAAAGTTAAACATCTTATAATTTGAGATGGAGGGAGTACTAAATACTACTGACCCGGATTAGTATCAACCAGTAATTAACGTCGGTACTACCAAATACTTAGTAATACTTTGTTCAGTATTAGATACTAGTTTTAAAATATAAAATATTATTCTACACACAGAGTGCAGAATAGCACATGTGCATTATAATATAAAATAAGTACCAATAAATTAATTACATAGTATATTTTTATAATTAATTTGTTTGAAATATAAATACTAACATGTTTACAATAAACTTGGCTAGATTTAAATTTGACTGGCATAAGTCATATAATTGTACTCCCTCCGTATAGGAATTAGATGTCGTTTAGGATAGCGATACGGTCTCCAAAGTGCAATTTTAACTTCATATTTTTACAAAAATACTCATCACAAAATAATATATTTATACTTTTATGAAAGTATTTTTCAAGACAAATCTATTCATATGGTTTTTCATATTTTCAAACTCAGCAACTTAAAAGTTATTTATGATTTATGTTCCCAATATTTGACTCAAACCTTGTCCAAAAACGACATCTAATTTCTATACGGAGTGAGTATTCGTTTTTGAACTGAGAGAGTAGATGAAGGCCTTTCAGTATTGTTGTTTGCACAAAGACATTATTCAATGTTCTACATCGGGTATAGATATTAGCGATATCTAAAATCACTCTTAATTAACGTTAAAACCTAGTCATCCGGAGGACTTGGAACGACCACTTGAGCCCTCGTTAAGCCCATAGGGTCTAGGCCCACCGCCCTCCTTCAGATAACTCTCCGACTCGCCTCACCCTCAAGGGCAAAGGATCGGACTCGCTCGAGAGAGGTCCGTCGCAACCAACTCCTGGCATAAGGTCCGTCGCAACGGACTCCTGGTGTCGGGGACCAAAACAAGGGCCCCCTAAGGAAAGCCCAACAAACGCAAACTTTGGCCCAGCAGGCCTCCCACTGCTCTACCTAGGCCGCAGCTCCGGCACACCAGAGTAAATGTACCTCCTCCGGCCCATCCGAGCTCACCCGCTAAAGGCTCGGGCGGGAGAGCCAATTCTCCGCCTCGCCCGAGCCCCCCGCCCGGGCCTCGAGGCGAGTTTCCATTCTCCGCCCCGCCCGAGCCCCCAATGGTAGGGCCTCGGATGAGCCTCCAGCTTCCACGTCCGCCCGAGCCCTTGGCAACGGGGCCTCGGGCGGGGCCCGCGTCGCCTGCAGTCAAAGACCGTACCACCGATTTGGCGCATATCCACCACCGCCCGTGTCGGGGGCGCTCCATGCTCGGCGAGGGGGATGGGCATTGCCCCGTCACGGCCCACGCCGGCGATCATGCTTACGCATTCTCCCGCGTGGAGGCCACGCCCGCCCGCAGTGGGGCACTATGCTTGCCTAACCCCTCCGCCGGGTCCCATCGCCGGAACTCCGGGACGCCGTCTACCACGCCAAGGCCACGCCAGGCCGACGTCACCCCTCGTGCGGGGAGTGGACCGGACACCCATTCCAGTCAACCAGCCGGTCCACCCCGTGAGCCCCGAGCACGGGATGGGCACCACCAACTGCGCCCGGCGATCGTCCGCGGCTGTTCCACCCACTCCTTTCGTCTGGCGACCGGCTCAGGCGGTCAAAGCTACGGGCTCTGGCGCCCCCTCCGACGCGCACTTCACCAACTCCAACAGAACGTCCGTCATTACGGACAACAAGGGGCAAGGAGGCGGCGTCGCACTATCTCGTCACGGTCCCGGGGATGCCGCCCACGCCCGGGCCTCGGATGAGGGAGGATGGAAGCTCCCGACCCGGCCACGAGCACGATCACCTCTTGTAAGGCCCCGCCTACCCCTTGCGGCTATAAAAGGGGAAGGCGGGGGCCGTGTAGGCAGCAAGTGCACACGAGGAGCCCGATATTGGCACTTCACTCAATCACCACGAGACTTGGGACCCCGTCCCTCTCTCCTTTAGCTTGTACACCCTACCTACGAGCACTTCGGTGCGAGGATAATACAAGAACTCCTCCCCCCACCGGACGTAGGGCCTTCTCTTGTCCGAACCAATATAAATCCTTGTGTTCATCTTGCACACCATCCGGGGTTGGGAACATGCACCACAAATTCACTCGTTGGTGCTAGAGCCACCAATTCCAGCACCGACAGTTGGCGCGCCCGGTAGGGGAGCTATGCGTGTTTAAGCCTCTCTTCCCGCCAAACCTCCGGATGGCCAGCGAGGCATGACGACACTTCGGGGCGGCCTCTCGGCCCCAACTCTCTTCCACCCCAGCCCGGCTGGAGCCAGGGACCCCGATCCGGTTCGGTGAGCTTGAGTTCGTGTCGACCGGAGTCCAAGTATGACATGGAGCTCCTCCCGGCCGGAGCTCGGGGACCTCCCCGGCGAGCCCCCCCGGACCCAACACCGTCCCGGCGGGAGGCGCCACGGCGCTTCGCTCCCGCCAAGCGCTCGATGGACGCACCCCGACGCCGGGCGGTCTGCGGGGAAAGATCTTGCGGCGCCGCTGGCTGGGCTGACACCCGCCGTGGGGCGCCACCGCCGCCGCCGCCACCACGCCGGCCGTTTGGCATGGCCAACGCTGCTGCCACGTGTAACACCCCCGGTGTTACGTTAGCCTAAACCTGCCATGTCATCATCATCATTGCATGAGCATTCATAATTAGAGAACATAAATGCAAACAACCAAAGTAAATTTATTTAATTCTAGGGTTGGTTGAGCTCTTTTATATCGTATGTTTATGTGTATATCATTTAAACTCCATTCACATGTTTGATTCCTGTTTATAAAAGTAACCAACTAAAACTAATCTTGATGGTTGCAAGTGCTTGGCTAACCCTGACTCACACCCTAACCGTGTTTTACAATTCAAATGATGCAAAAGTGAGAACCAAAATTGAATTCGGAATCCGAGTCCCAAACCCTAACCCTAGTTGGTTAAGTGTTGGAATTTGAATTTCATTTTTAATTTCTAGGAGCTAACCATAATTGATTTTCTAAATAAAAGTTGCTAATCAATCATGCATCTCAATCGTGTAGTTGATCCGACTCCCGTCTCGGAGGAAGGTTATCAGTGTGAAGAGGTTGGTCCTGATCTCAACAGTGCCATCACTGCTCCTAACTTCGTCAAGCCCCAAGGCAAGCCCCGGATGCATCTAAACCCGTCCTTGTATTTCAAAAATCTTTTATGATTTCATGTGATGATATAATGCATTAGGTGTAGGAGTTGTGTGCTACCCTACTTTGATGCATTTACCGTACCTTGATACATTACCCTGGATACCTGTTTTGATTTACAAAATGCTTAGTATACGCTTCGCTCTGCTGATAGCATAGGCTTTATAAATAAAATGTTTTTAAAGTATGATAACCATACTCCCTGAAGGGAATTTACGAAAACCTGATGTTGCTTGTTGTTTATCCTTGTTCCGACGGGGTCAATGGTATACAACAAGAACATGATGATGAGTAACTCGAGACGTCGGTGGAGTGACTTGCATCAGGAGGGGCTATTGCCCTGATGTAGTGTCGTCCACTTGTGTCGGTTAAGGACCGTTCGTTGCCTTGGCCCTGGGATCATGAGGTTATTGGATAGTACTAGTCGCATGCTAATGGCGGTAAGCTCCCTTGTACTATCTTCGATGAGAACGGATAACCGGGACGAAGCGTGGCGTGTACCCATCCTACTGGGGCCACCGTGGAAGGGGACCGCGGGCGTAGGGAGATGGTGTACTGTACCTTGTGGCTAGGACCCGCTCGGGTCGGGAGAAATGCAAGTGTGAGTTGATGTATGTGAGATGTTTGGTCCTGCATACATCGTGTGGCTAGGAAGCCCCAGCTGGGTATATTAAGCGATTCGAATCGTCGTGTGCTCCACGATATGGGAGCCGTGATCCAAGCACCAGCATCGTAGTAATAATGGAAGTTGATGATGGAAAGTTTTGAATCTGGTACATGGTTGACAAGTGATTGATGTAGTAAAGTAAGGATTGGCTTAGTCTCTTTCTCGCAAAAGGTATCATTTGATCTTGCTAAAGCCTTACCTTGATTCCTATTAGCCAAATTCCCGAGTCTTCTCCCCAATTTTTGGTCGGGTAAGTCTTGCGGAGTACTTTTTTGTACTCGGGGTTTGTTAAACCCCCATTGCGGTGTGAACCGTGTGAACAAGTGTGCTATGGCCCTTGTTGCATGACGGTGGTCGAGGAAGAGTCTGCTGAGGAGTAGAATGTGTGGCCTCTGGGCAGGGCACCTTTTGTTGGGTGATTGTAATAAAGTTAAGTAATGATACTTCCGTTGTCTTGTAATAATGCTACTCTGGTTTGTATAAATTTGACAAAAGTTTTATAAATTAAGTTATTGTAAGTCTTCCGCTACTCTGGTATTTTGTATGAAAACTGTTGTAATACTGTGATGTCTCTGTAAGTATCGATCCTGGAAGAATTATGGTTTATCTGGGGTTCACCCGACAGAGCTTCTAGGTTATGTGGTACGCAAGTATGGCTGACAGAGGTCTTTGGGACAATGTCGTGCTTGTGGGCCATGTAATTTAGAAGGTTCTCGCCACACCACGCATACGCGTTGGTCTCTACCGCCATGGGAGCCCTGAGGAGGCGCCCCGCCGTTGGCGGCGTTCCACGGAGCACCCCGACGCACATCCCCGACGGATCTATCCACGCCTACGAGGAGTACGTCGGCAGGAGGAGCAGGCGGCGCTACTCCGGCACACGCTACACCCACCGATCCGGCGCGACCTCGAGGATACGGAGCCCCGGGGGTTCATCCCGAGCACGCCTTAGCCTTCAGTTACCCGACTCCGATTCCCCTGACGACATGTACGACCCGACGCGCGAGTGCTTCCACGTGGAGGTTCGTGACCTCGGCGCCGGCGGCGCGAATGCGACGACGAGGATCGAGAACGTAACCCCTAGACACACGGCTAGGACCGCCCCCTGCGATCGCAACCCCGCCACCCAAGGCCTCCCGACCACAAGGGGAGTGGACTCCACCGCCTACGACTACCCCAAGGGCGGAGGATCCACCAGTCACACCTCGGGAGCCGCGTCGACCTACCGTCGAGCAGATCCGCGACCTCGGGGGCTAAGCTTGACCACGACCGTCTTCAGCTAAGGCGAGAAGGTAGACGCGCTTTCGAGCAAGGCCACCGCGCGGTGCCCAACCAGAGCCCGCGGACGGGCAGCACGCCCGCGGCGTCCAGCGAGGAGGATCGTCAACGACGAGGAGGGCGAGCATCCTCCCGTCTTCAGTGCGAGCCAAACATCGCGGGCGCGGCCCTTCACTCCGATCAATGCCGGCCCCCCACCCCGAGGGGCGCCGCATCCGTGACGAGCTGCGAGGCATCGAGACCACCGCAGCCCAACAGGCCGAGCTTCGTCCTCGCGCCAAGGCCGAAGAGGAGGAGAACCGCGGGCTTCCCCTGGAGGAGCGCGAGGCCTCTTCACCCACCAGGACCCTCAAGAAGCCGGTTCGCGAGCGCATCGGGGACAACCGCGGCAGCCTTAACGACGGCGGCAGCGCGCAACATCGTGAGGGAGGCGAGGGCGCGGGACCTAACGTGACCGCCAACCGCGCAGGGGCGGCAGGCGCGGCGGCAGGGACCGCGACGACGCGGACCCCGGCCTCGTGCCTTCAGTAGAAATCCCGCAAATAAGACGGTTCCCCTTCGGTTCCGCCAGCCCCGCCAACCTCACCAAATACTGGGAGAGACGAACCCCGGGTTTGGCTCAACGATTACCGCGTCGCCGCCAGTTTAGGCGGGGCGGACGACGACAAGCTCATCATCCGCAACCTTTCCCTTCACTTGGGCGACGCCGCTCGGGCCTGGGCCGAGCACCTTCCCGCCGCGCACGATCTTTGACTGGCCGACCTCGGTCAAGATCTTCGTGAAAAACTTCAGGCACATACGTGCGCCCTGGGAACTCCCGATCTCCGTAGCCGCCGCCAGAAGCCCGACGAAGTCGCTTCGCGACTTCATCCGCCGCTTCTCCAAGAAGTGCACCGAGCTGCCCAACGTGGCCGACACCGCCATTATCGCCGCGTTCCTCGACGGGACGACCTGCAAGGAGCTGGTCCACGAACTGGGCCTGAAGATGCCCTCCACCGCCAACGAGCTGTTTGAAGTGGCCACAAACTTCGCCTCCGGCGAGGAGGAGGCAAGCCATCTTCCCGGCGCCAACGACAAGGACAAGCGGAAGAATGAAGAAGCCGGCGGAACAAAGAACCCGCAACCAGAAGAAGAACAAGAGGGGCAAGCGGAGGGGGAAGCAAGGCAAGAAGGAGGAAGACTCCGAGGATGATCTCGCATTTGCGGCCGACCGCAAGACCCCCCGAGGCCCCTCGGGGCCCGGGGCATTCGACGACATGCTCAAAAAGCCATGCCCCTTCCACAAGTTCCCCGTCAAGCCACCATGGGGGAGTGTGACTTGGCCTGCCGATTCTACCAGAAAGCCGCCCCCCGCCCGAGGACAAGAAGAAGAAGGAGAAGGAGGACGAAGACAAGGATGACGGGTTCCCAAAGATCCACGATGTCTTCATGATCATCGGAGGCCTCCCGGCGAACCTTTCTCCACGACAGATCAAGCGCGAGCGCCGAGAGGTATTCTTGGTGCGCCCGCCACGCCACGCAAAGTACGACGTGGTCGGCCGAGGCCATCACCTATGGCCTCGACGACCACCCGCGCCACGTGAAACCCGGGAGATACCCACTCGTGGTGGATCCCGTCGTCGGCAACGTTCGGCTCACTAAGGTGCTGATGGATGGCGGCAGCGCCCTCAACATCCTCTACTCCGACACCCTCAGCCTCTTGGGGATGGAGCGCCCGCACCTCCGACCCTCCAACTCTCCCTTTCAGGGGATCGTGCCAGGCAAGCGAGCCTGGCCCCTCGGGCAGATCGATCTCCCCGTCGTCTTCGGGACGCCATCAAACTACCGCAAGAAGGTCATCACCTTCGACGTGGTTGACTTCCGAGGAACCTACCACGGCATACTCGGACGTCCCGCGTACGCAAAGTTCATGGCGGTCCCGAACTACACGTACCTCCTCCTCAAGATGCCGGGCCCCAACGGCGTCATCACCGTTGGCTCCTCTTACGAGCATGCGTTCAACTGCGACGTGGAGGCCATCGAGCATGCCGAGGCCATGGCCATCTCCGAGGCTCTCGACTCCAAGCGCCACGCCCGGCACCTTCGAGCCGCTTGATGGGGTAAGGGAGATCCCGCCGACCCCTCCACCTCGTCCGGCAAGACGGTGAAGATCTGTGACTCCCTCGACCCTAAATAGGAAGCCGTGCTCATCGACTTTCTCCGCGCGAACATCGACATCTTCGCATGGAGTCCCTCGGACATGCCGGGCATTCCGAGGGATGTCGCCGAGCACTCCCTTGATATCCGGGCCGGGTCCGCACCGGTGAAGCGATCGCGCCGATTCGACGAGGAGAAGCGCAGGGCCATCGGCGAGGAGGTGAACAAGCTTTTGGCGGCCGGATTCATCAAGGAGGTGTTCCACCCTGAGTGGTTATCTAATCCTGTACTGGTTAGAAAAAAGAGTGGGAAGTGGAGGATGTGTGTAGACTATACTAGTTTAAATAAAGCATGTCCGAAAGTCCCTTTTCCCTTACCACGTATCGATCAGATAGTCGACTCCACCTCGCGGTGCGAGCTCTTATCCTTCCTTGATGCTTATTCCGGCTACCACCAAATAAAGATGAAGGAGTCCGACCAGCTCGCGACGCCCTTCATCACCCCGCTCGGCATGTACTTTATTATGTGACGATGCCCTTCGGGTTTAGGAACGCAGGGCCACATACCAACGGTGCATGCCGGGCGTTTTCGGCGACCACATCGGGCGAAACCGTAGAGGCCTACGCCGACGACATCGTGGTCAAGACTAAGAAGGCCGACGACCTCTCTCGACCTCAAGATCGCTTTCCGGTGTCTTAAGGCCAAAAGCGTCAAGCTCAACCCCGAGAAGTGCGTCTTCGGGGTTCCCAAGGCATGCTCCCGGGTTCATCGTCTCCAAACGCGGCATCGAGCCCAACCCGAGAAAGTGATCAAGCGGTGACGAGCATGGGGGCGATCAATGACCTGAAGGGGCGTCTACGAGTCATGGGTCATGCTGGAGGCCCTCGGTCCGCTTCATCTCACGACTCGGCGAGAAGGGCCCTGCCAATATCGCCTCCCCGAGAAAGTCCGAGCGCTTCTCTGGACCACCGAGGCCCGGGGAGGCCCTCGACAAGCTCAAGGCTGCCCTCACCCGGTGCCCCGATCCTCGTCCCCGCCCGCCCGAAGGTGAACCCCTCCTCTTATGCGTCGCCGCGACCACCCAGGTGGTCGGCGGCCATCGTCGTCGAGAGGCGGGAGGAGGGTCACACCACGGCCGGTCAGAGGCCAGTCTACTTCATCGGCGAGGTGTTGTCCGAGACCAAGATCCGCTACCCGCAGATCCAGAAGCTGCTCTATGCGGTGGTCCTGACTCGGCGCAAGCTCCGGCACTACTTCGATGCCCACCCCGTGACGGTGGTCTCCTCCTTCCCGTTGGGAGAGATCCTCCAGAATCGGGAGGTCTCGGGCGGGTTGCCAAGTGGTCCGTCGAGCTCATGGGAGAGACTCTCTCCTACGCCCGAGGAAAGCCATCAAATCTCAAGTCTTGGCCGACTTCCTCGCGAGTGGATCGACACCCGGCTACCGCCGCCCAGCTCCAGGCGGAATGCTGGACGATGTACTTCGACGGGTCCCTGATGAAGACCGGAGCTGGCACCGGCCTCCTCTTCGTCTCTCTCCTCGGGGTGCACATGCGATACGTGATCCGCCTTCACTTCCCAGCATCGAACAATATGGCAGAGTACGAAGGCCTGCTCAACGGGTTAAAGATCGCCGTCGAACTTGGCGTCAACCGCCTCGACGTCCGAGGGGACTCGCAGCTCGTCATCGACCAAGTCATGAAGGACTCAAGCTGCCACGACCTCAAGATGGACGCGTACTGCAAGGCGGTGCGCGCCCTAGAGGACAAGTTCGACGGACTCGAGCTCAACCACGTCGTCCGGAGGCACAACGAAGCCGCCGACGAACTCGCCAAGATCGCCCCCGGTTCCCCCCGACGTCTTCACCAATGACCTCGCGGCTCCTTCCGTCACGCTAGGGTGTCAAGGGGAGGCCTCGGAGGATCATACCGACCCCCCCGGGGGCTGGAGGCCCGTCCGAGGCCCCCTCGACATCCGAAACCCCCCCGACTTCCGAGGCGTCCACGGCATCAAACGCCGAGGTCATGGAGATCGACGGAGGGGGATCCGAGGCCGACCCCAAGCCGGACTGAGAAAGCCATACCTCGACTGATCATCCGAGGGGCCCTCCCCGAGGACTTCAACCAAGCCACCCGCATCGCGAGAAGAGCGAAGTCCTTCGTCGTTATCGAGGGAGAGCTCTACAAGCGGCCCCTGGGGGTCCCGCAGCGATGCATCACGGTCGAGGAGGGCCTCGCCCCGTCCAAAAGATCCACGCCGGTGTCTGCGGGCCACCACGCCGCCCCGCTCCCCTCGTCGGGCAAATAGCCCGACCAGGGGTTCTACTTGCCAACCGCGGGCCGCCGACGCCACCGAGGTAGTACGCACCTGCGAAGGATGTCGCATTACGCTCGTCGACGCACCTACCAGCCCAGCGCTCCCGGCACCATCCCGATCACATGGCCTTTTGCCGTGTGGGGTTTGGATCTGGTAGGACCCCTCAAGAAGGCGCCTGGGGCTTCACTCATCTGCTCGTCGCCATCGATAAATTCTCCAAATGGATCGAGGCGCCGCCTGCTACCAACATTCGGTCCCGGAAAGCAGAGGTACTTTTCTTCACCAACATCATCCATCGCTTTGGAATCCCGAACTCTATCATCACCGACCACGGCACCCCGCCCACGGGGTGAAGTTCGGAACCTCGCGACAAGCACCCGATACGCATCGTCTCGTCCTCGGTCGCGCACCCCCTGCACGAACAGGCGGGTAGAGCGGGCCAACGGGAAGATACCTGCAAGGGCTCAAGCCTCGGACCTTCAACAAGCTCGACAAGTTCGGCAAAAGATGGCTCGAGGAGCTCCCTCGGTCCTCTGGGGCCTCAGGACGACGACCAGCAGAGCCACGGGTTTCACGCCCTTCTTCCTCGGTGTACGGCGCCGAGGCCATCCCGCCTACCGACTTAGAGTTCGATCTCCGAGGCTCAAGGCCTACGACGAGGCACGCAAACCAGCGGCTCTGGGAGGATTCGGCTGGACATGCTCGAGGAAGCCAGGGACACCGCCTCCTACACTCAAAGAAGAGTTCTTCAGTTCTAGTTCTAGTTCATCTAGTTGTAATTAGGAAGAGGAAGAGAGAAGAGGAGAGAGCGGGAGAGGAGCCTGATTCGCTGGATCTTCCTCAACATTGTACTTTTGCAAGATTCTGTCTTGCCACTGTAGCCCCGTGTGCCTCAATTATTCCGAGTTCTTTATTTACTTAATTTCAAAGATTTCAAGTTCATTTATTAGTTTCGCTTGCATCAAGTTTCTTAGTCTTTTGCAACGCTAGAGTAGTAATTAATAGGTTAGGGCGTGTGGTGCTTAGTCTATATATTACCTGAATTACACCAAATTTCCACGTATAGTTGTGGTAGCCCTGTGGTGACAAACACTGGCCTAATTTATTCCCCACGTTGATTGGTGTTTGTAGGACCGTAGTCGGAGTCAAATTTCTTTCATCTGCTCTGTGGTCGTGTTCTCGATGTCCCAAATAAGTAGACTTTGGAAGTCAATTCGATTTTATGTGATCAATTAGAGAAATAAATATGAAAGATTCCGCAAACGCACGTAAAAACCATTGTAGCATTTTACCGAGTATTCCGTATCGTTATTTATATTTTACCACCGGAAACAATGGATAGAGATATTGATAGTTTACCATCATGTATCTACTAACTAATACACCAACTAGATTAAAGTAGGGGTAAACGATATATTGATGATAGGAATTATGCATATATGACACACACACGAGAATTTTATGATAAAAGAGTAAATAGCTAAAGTGAGAGGACAACGGAGAGTTCAAAGTTCCTAAATACTTCTCTATTACTTGGGTTCTATAATAACTGATTTATGGAAGGTAAAGCAATCACACAATAACACTTCGACATCGAACACTAGTCACGGAAAGGGGTGAGAAAGGGACTAGGAAGTTCGACCATGGTCCTACAAACACCAACCCTAACATGGTGGAATACGCCGGCCGCCGTGGTCGCCACCACCGGGGCTACCACAACTATATGTTGGACTGGTGCAATCTCGTGTAATATATAGCCTAGACTCCATGTCTACACTACCAATTACTACCCTAGTCACAATTAATAACTAGAGCACCCGATACCAAGTGAGATCCTATGCTAAAGTATAACAACTATACTAACCAATTAAATGTAATGCATAAAAGTAAATAGAGAAGATAAAATATATTAAAGCATAAGTCTTACAAAGAATAAATACAAAGACATACCAAAAATCTCGATGACTCTTCCGAAGACTCCTCCGAACCCCAAGCGTAGCGCCGCTTCCTCCCTAACTCTCAACTAGAACTACATTGGAAAGTCTAGCCCTAATTTCTAGAGAGATGAGAGGTCATCCATTCAAGGGACGCCTACATCTCCAATAATGTGGTGCCCTTTAGAGGGGGGGCTACTTTTTATTTATAGTCTAGAAAAAAGCCTCCACCTCTTCTAGACAAAGCGATGTGGGACTAATTTGACTTCGGCAATGGTGGAGATGCAAACCCTAAGGCGGTAGGAGGCCGTCCCGTCGGCCGGGGCCTCGATTGCTCGGGAGCCGCCCCGGGGGTGCCCCGGGCGGGCGGCCCCACCTCAAAAGGTGTGGGCCCCACCTTCGGTACACGCCTTCCCGTGCCTTCTAGAGTCTTTAGTGTTGGTTTCGTGTAGAATTGATATCTTTTGACTTCAACTCCGAATATAGCAAATGATATGTCCGTTTTCAATCGCCTCGACGAGCCCGTCGCAATGGTGTAGTCCAATTCATCATTTAAGATACTTTTATTCTATGCAAAATTGATATACCTGCAAAAACAATCGAGAACAACACAACTCGTGGAACTTGTTAGAATCAAAAACCTACAACTATGCTTTATGGTTGATATCATGTTATATTGAGCAATAGTTGATGGTATAAAATAGGCGTTAAGGACCGTCAACAAGTTCCCCTGCTTACCCTTTGCTAGTCCCTTAGCAAAGCCTAACTACTAAACTTGGATCAGAGTTGCTACAATGCTTTCACTTAACAAAAGTACACATGCTTTCAAACCGAAATTCTCCTTTGAAATTAGACAAAACCGCTTTAACTTTCAAACTTACCCATTTTACCATTAGTTATGGAGCTTTTCAACTTTCGCATGGGTCTTGAGTAATTGAAAGATAGAACAATCAAGTCAAGCACTATGTCCTCAAATTCTTCACTCAACCAATATTCTAGAGTTTTTACAAGTTTTCAAAATAAAACTCGAGTTTAATTGTATGACACCCCTCAAATCTCTTAATATATGATATTTGTGGATCTCACTTGAGGCATTTATGTTGTCATGCCCTCCTACAACTAATTATTATAGTGGAGCTCATAGGAGTGGCATTAAACAAGGATGAGCATACTTGCAATTCATATATTGTAAAGTCAAACAATGGATCCAAAGAGAGTCAAGTCATACAATCAAACCAAGATGTGCATGTGTATGGAGTATGGTGGATAGGTGTATATATGGTGGTGGCTAATCCTAATTCTACTTTTGCTCTTTTAAAAATAAATCTCTCTCTCTTGACTTAGAACTTTTCACAGAAAACATGGGCTATCTTTATTTTTTTTTTTTTTTTTTTTTATTTTTAGGGAGGCAAGAATCTAAATACCCATTGTTTTAATTGCCTCAGACACTTGTCCATTTTTTAACTCCCTCTTCTTTTTTTTTCAATACTTTTTCATAGCCACATGCATCCTTTGAATACAAAAAATGATTGGAGAGATAATAATAAGAACTTAGAGCATTAAACAGGGGTTGTCCTATAGGGTATATTTTTTTTGGTGTTTACTCCCAAAGTAGGAGAAAAAATAATTTTAAGGTGGATCTGATGAAAGTGAAAATGATTGCGCTTTTACCCCAGAGTAGGAGCAATGCATATGTTGGTGGAGTGTGTGTGTGGATCTTGATTTTAAAAGCATGACAAGACTCTCATAAGGTATACAACAAAGGTTGACTAAACTCAATGCAAAGCAAGCAAAGATGATTGAATAAAAGTTTTCCTAGTCTAAATGTATATCATCTATGGCTTTGATAGGAATTCAAACTTTGTCATACAAGAGCTCATCATGTAAGATTTTTTAGTTTTTAAAAGATAAATCTCTAGAACTTAGTATCGTTAGGAATAAGATAAATAGTAGCTTAGATTTTCTCATATCATATCCCTCAATCACCTAGACTTAGCTTTAAGCATATGCCTCCACAAGTTTCGTTCAAAGTAAATTCTATATCAAAATAGTCATATCCAAAACTCAGAGAATTTAAGGTTGAAAACTAGACACTTGAAAGGAATTACGATAGAGCAACTATTCATCATCTCCAAGACAAAATTTTATTGTTCTTTAGTTTTTATTTGACTCTTAATAAACTAGACACATAAACACACTTATGATCACACCCTAATAAATAGCTAACTATCTTTATTTGGTTTTAATCATTATTTATCTTTTTATTTATTTTAGACTAATGGACTCACAAAAGACTCTATAGACGTGGACCTTCATGTGCCCACATATTTTTAGTATTTTATGACTATAAGATAGACTCGATAATCGCATAGGTATATTTACCTGATAACTAGAGGATGCTCTCCCCAAGCCGGATGTTGTCATAGTTGAGCATTAAAGTCGAGTGGTCCTCATAGAGGAGCTCATGTTTGTAAGAGCAAGTGTTGCCAGGAATACTTCAATCTCATCACCCAAGAAGTTACTTTCACACATAGGGTCACTGTGTGTCGAGAGAAATGTGCTTCGAAAGTGATGAAGATAAAGATTCCTAGGGTGAGCTTAGCTCTTGAGTCATCCTCAAAAAGCTCTCACAAAACACCAAAACTCGTGGAATGGTATTAGGATAAAATGTTAGTGGTTAGCCATTATAGAGGATTGGGTGTTGTGGAGGTTTCAAAGTATGTTTATGATAACAATATTGCAGCAGGATGCTCAATTAATATTTTTAGATTTTATAGGTTTATATGCATAAAGTACAAATGCATGATATATATTTTTATTTTGTAGGCCACCACAAAGGAGAACTCCTATAGTTTTTACACTACAAGAGTTTCACATGGGGCTTTGAGTTTTTTAAGATGCATGAATGCAACCTAATGCATATTTATTTATTTTTGTTGTTTTGTATGCAATACTAATATAGAAAAGTAAACATGGTTAAAAAAAATAAATCATGCAATGCAAGAAAGTAAATGTGGATAACTACCGATGTTACCTCACGGGCGAGGGTTCGATGTTTTGAGTCCTCCAAACTAGACTCCTTCCTTTGCAAGAGTTCATTGATCGAGTACTTCGTGGTTGCTTCTAAGGATGAGGATTGAGGTGGTGTCTCCACTAGTGGCGCCCAATGGTGGTGCCACCTTCTTCCTTTCTTTTGTTAGCATCTCAAAGCCAATCTTATGTGCATCCTTGTTACTAGTTTAGAACTCCCACTTGTAGAATTTAGGGGAATCTCCCCACACTTTGCTTGAAGTGGGTTCTATAAAGACAAGGTAGAGATCATTTCATTGGTGGGAAAACACCAACAGAACTAGAAATTTATTTATTTCTCTAACCTTAGGCACAATAAGATTGATGTCTTTTCACATTGTTTATTTACATCTTGGGTGAGAATATCAAAAGTATAAATATAACATTTAAGCTTATGAGATAAAAGAGTAGAGTTACTTAACCTATGGAAGGATTGTTCATCTTCCAAAAAATAAGATATATCATATTTGAGCTCATTTGGTTAAGATTGAAATCAAGAGAATAGTGCTATGATGTATACCCAAGATCAAGAGAAAATGATGACCACTTACCTTTTAATATGTTACCTTTATTACTTGAGCATGATAACACCATGTGGTAGAAGGTAGATGAATTTCAATGGTCTTTTCCTTCCTTGCATTTTGAGTTGATCATTAGCATCTTGTCTCCTATGTTGTACTTTTTTTCTCACTCCTTTAAACTTTTGCTTCTCTCATTATTTCTTCTCTCAAAGGGATTAGTAGACAACACATACCCGAAGGAATATACTATCTATTTAAAGTGTGGATAGTGTTTGCCAAGTAGTTAAAGATTAATCTGTAGCTCATATTTTAAATGATTCACCATTATTTCAAATTTTCCAACAAGGTTAAGGCGAAGATATAATTTTGAAGAATACCTCTAATCTTGATTTGATTCTATGAAATCTCCTAATATGATTTAAATATTTTTATACAGGAGAGGATAGTCTATATATACAGTCAAATTCTTATACAAATATGCTTTGATGTTATAATGTTTAAGTAATATTCTAAAGCATACTTATAATAGACTAAGGAAGTTCAAAAGACTAAAGATATTTATTCAAATAGAACCAAGAATATGTAGGTGAACCAAATTATTTTAAGTTTTAGCAAATTAAGCATGACATAAGGTATGGATTAACAACGTGGTATAAGATATTGAATATAGTTTAAAGTTGCATGAGGCTTAGGTAAACATACCTTATGTCTTGCAAGATGATTGGTCCACTATCATGGTAAAGTGTAAAAGGCGTTGAAGTGTTTTTTCATCTATTTCTTTCCATCTTAGTCCTTTCTATACACTTGTTCTCCTTTCTTCATTTTAAACCATGATCGACATTTATTCTTTCTTCCCTCGCATAAATATTAGTGGACACATACCCGGATTGCAACAAGTTTGGCATATGGGTTATGATCCATATAATTCATGCGAATTTCATCTATGCTAATGAAAGGATGGACTTTTTAGGATTACTTTAGCATAGATTTCTTCTAACAAATGTTGTTGGTGGCTGCACTTTTATACGGTTCAAGGCAAAGGTAACTTGTGATAAAAAGATTAAGTGAATAAACTTTGATACTTACTACTCTTCCATGGAGAATGAGTCGTGTCTTTCTTTTGTGCAAAGTTATTGACTTCATCACATGCCTTGATTCATCTCTCGATGTGAGTTCATCTCTTGACTTACCCGAATTGAATTTAGGAGTTTCCTCGCATGGGTTAGTCCAACAAAATATCCAAAGTCTACTAAAACATACTTTCGGTTCAAAAAAATCAACCTAGACACCACGCCTAATTTGATTTAGAAAGACATTTTAACCTAAGCACCACGCTTAATTTAAAAGCCTTTGGAATTAAGATCACCACTCCTAAACTAAGCACCATGCTTCATTTAAAAGATGTATGAAGATACTCCAAACCTAAGCATACTATAGCAAACAAGGTAGCATGAGAGCATATAGAGATTTACTCAAATAGAGATGAAAGCATGATCATGTATGGTGAGAGTATTTTTTTTCATTTTTTAAGTAGAGATGCAAGTGACATACATATGTGCAAGAAACTAAACATGCTATGGATTTGATATGAGATGGAGTAAATGCATAGATTATTCAAAAGTAAACATGCAATAGAATGCAACAGATAACTACTCATTAAATTTAAAGTCTATGAGCAAGACTTTCTCACCTTTCTTGATCATACTTACCATGAATCACAATGGTATTTGTGATTAGCGCAATTTTTATTCATCACATGTGATGAACCTTGAATTCATGTGATGATGACTTTTCTTTTCCAATCTACACATGGTTAGAATAATATATATAAATATTTATACATACCTGTGAGATGGCGTGGCTTTATTGTTGATGGATCATGAATGTTTGGGCACCCCGGGTTCTTCAATATCTCCAATGTCTTGTTCTTGTGGAATTTCACCGTAAGGTTGAAATGGTTGATATCCCGCTTATTCCACAACTCAACAAAACAGGGGTAATCCTACTAAAGCTAGTGGCATACTAGATTAGCGTACATCAAGATCAATATCAAAAATCTTTACGCCAATTGTTTCCCCAAGAACGGCGCCAAAAATGCTTGTTGACATTTCTAACGCCGCTACTAGAAATAGAGGTAAATCCCTATCCCCGGCAACGGAAAAATGCTTGTTGGTATTTCTATGCACAATTAAAATATGAAAGATTCCGCAAACGCAAAAACCATTGTAGCATTTTACCGAGTATTCCGTATCGTTATTTATATTTTACCACCGGAAACAATGGATAAAGACATTGATAGTTCACCATCATGTATCTACTAACTAATACACCAACTAGATTAAAGTAGGGGTAAACGATATATTGATGATAGGAATTATGCATATATGACACACACACGAGAGAGAATTCTATGATAAAAGAGTAAATAGCTAAAGTGAGAGGACAACGGAGAGTTCAAGGTTCCTAAATACTTCTATTACTTGGGTTCTATAATAACTGATTTATGGAAGGTAAAGCAATCACACAATAACACTTTGGGACATCGTAACACTAGTCACGGAAAGGGGTGAGAAAGGGACTAGGAAGCTCCAACTATGGTCCTACAAACACCAACCCTAACATGGTGGAATACGCCGGGCCGTCGTGGTCGCCACCACCGGGGGCTACCACAACTATATGTTGGACTGGTGCAATCTCGTGTAATATATAGCCTAGACTCCATGTCTACACTACCAATTACTACCCTAGTCACAATTAATAACTAGAGCACCCGATACGGGCGGAGATCCTATGCTAAAGTATAACAACTATACTAACCAATTAAATGTAATGCATAAAAGTAAATAGAGAAGATAAAATATATTAAAGCATAAGTCTTACAAAGAATAAATACAAAGACATACCAAAACTCGATGACTCTTCCGAAGACTCCTCCTGAACCCGGGCGTAGAAGGCCCGCCTCCCCTAACTCTCAACTAGAACTACATTGGAAAGTCTAGCCCTAATTCTCTAGAGATGAGAGGTCATCCATTCGAGGGACGCCTACATCTCCAATAATGTGGTGCCCTTTGGGAGGGGGTCTACCTTTTATTTATAGTCTAGAAAAGCCTCCACCTCTTCTAGACAAAGCGATGTGGGTCTAATTTGACTTCGCAATGGTGGAGATGCAAACCCTAAGGCGGTAGGAGGTCAGTCCGTCAAAGCGGGCCTTGATTGGGCTCGAGGGCCGCCGGCCCCCCGGTGGGGCCGGGCGGCCCCACCCTATAGCAGGTGGGCCCCACCTTCGGTACACGCTTCCCGTGCCTTCTAGAGTCTTCTAGTGTTGGTTTCGTGTAGAATTGATATCTTTTGACTGAACTCCGAATATAGCAAATGATATGTCCGCTTCGATCGCCTCGACGAGCCCGTCGCAATGGTGTAGTCCAATTCATCATTTAAGATACTTTTATTCTATACAAAATTGATATACCTGCAAAACAACGAGAACAACACAACTCGTGGAACTTGTTAGAATCAAAAATGGTACAACTATGCTTTTATGGTTGATATCAGCGGGAGCAGTGGACGCCCTCCCACGGCCAAAGCCCAATTATCCCGATCACGGGCTTCGCTCTGGTATCAAGAAGCCGGGCTTTACCCATCCGGCTCCGCCATCCGACAAATTCTCCAAATGGATCGAGGCACGCCAGGTCACCAACATTCGTCCGGCAGCGTACTTTTCTTCACCGACATCATCCACCGCTTTGAAAGTCCTCGAACTCTATCATCACCCACCACGGCACCCCGGTTCACGGGGGCAAAGTTCGAAAACACGCGATGAGCACGGAATACATCGTCCGGTCACCGATGCCGTGCCCCTGCACGAACAGGGCGTAAGAGCGGGCTAACGGGATGATACCGCAAGGGCTCAAGCCTTGATCTTCAAATAAGCCTCGACAAGTTCGGCCAAAGGTGGCTCGAGGAGCTCCCCTGGTCCCTCCTGAGCCTCGGGGATTTTACGGCCAGGCTACGGGTTTCACGCCCTTCTTCCTCGTGTCGGCGCCCCAGCCATCCACGCCTACCGATTTAGAGTTTGGGTCCCCGAGGCTCAAGGCCTATGACGAGGCACGCAACCCGGGCGGCTCGGGAGGATTATTTGGTTTGCTCGAGGAAGCGAGGGACGCCACCCTCCTACACTCGGCCAAGATACCAGCGATCCTCCGACGCTATTACGATCGACGTGTGGGTCCGCAACACCCGAAACCTCAAGGAAGGCGATTTGGTGCTCGTCTCCGTCCCGACAACAGGCGCCACAAGCTCACGCCGCCTTGGGAGGGGCCCTTCTCATCATCGTCAAGTCCTCAAGCCGGCACGCGTACAAGCTAGCCAACAGGCCACGATTGAAGTCCTCAACAACCGCTTGGAACATCCAATGCCCACGTCGCTTTTACCCTTAGGAAATTCCAAGCATTGTACATACGCTTTGTACCTTGGCTAAATAAAACTAAGTCCTTGCGTTTCTCCCATCGTCCAAACATTACCGTCCCCGGTAAGGACTCGGTGAGACTTGGTTTTGGCTCACCAAAAAAGCAAGCCTCCCTCGGGGGCTAGAAAGGGGGAACCCCCCCCCCGAAAGCACCCCTCAAAAAATCTTTTTCTGCTTTTCTAGCTATCTTTTAGTAGACTTTACGTTCCCCGAAGATTTCGTGATACTTAGGAAAAAACAAGACCGAGGTCATCCCAAGGCCGAGGGCGGCCGAGCCGCTGAGGCCACCGCTACGCCTCGAAGGCTGCCTCCACTCGCTACCCTTAGCCAAAAAAGATGACTTCAAGTGCCAGCGAGGAGGTCGCCTCTCACTTTAAGGGCAATGGGGCCGAGGCATCTACTCCTTGCAAATCACTTACCTTCAAGCTTAAGAACGACCCCTATCCAAAAGCATCCTCGCAAAACCAAGTAGCGAATGCAAACGGAAGGGAATGCGAGAGATAACAAAAAGCAAGTACAAAAGCATAAAGCCTTGACGGGTGACTCATATAAAGTATTCCACAAACACACGCCAACACAATTTCTATTTACATGAGCTTTTCGGGCCCAAACTTGCGGTCTACTAAAGCGCCCGAGGCAGCATCACGGGCGGTGACATCCACAACCTCGGGAGCCTCGGCCGCGGCTTCCACCATCTGGCGTTCTGCTGCACCAGGGGCTCACGGGGCTTCGGTGGACCGCCGAGGAGCCACGGCGTCGGGCTCAAGGCTTCACGGCCACGATTCGGCGCCCGCACCTCGGCGTCGCCACCAGCACTAGAAGGGGAAGTGGAGACGGCAGCCGGCGCAAAGGTGGCCGCTAACGCCGCAGAGCCCCGCCGCCTCGGCCTCCCTCAACGAGTTGGGCCAGCACCTCGTTCTCACGCCCCATCTCCCTCTTCGGCCCACGACCAGTCCCCAAGGGATCCGAGGGAGGTCGAGCCGATAGTGGGACATGGTCACGCAAGCGTTTGTGGATACCGCGACTCGAGGAGGCCTCGAGGGGCGCTGACGCCTCCACCCGCTAGCGGTACCATGGCCAGCCGGGTGCCACCGAGGTTGCTCATGGCGTCCTCGCCTCCACTTGCATGGCCGCAGAGGCATGGTAGCCTCCCAGCGTCGGTCTCAAGCTCGCCTGTAGAGTTATAGGCGGCATGCGACGCCAAGAGGTTCCTCCTCCAACTCCGGGCTCACCCGCCCAGGGCCCCGCACCAACCGAGTTAGGTTCTCTGGGCGACATAACGCAATGCGAAGGGCGTCACGGGCGCTACCCCGCAGCCGGTCGCGGAGGGTCGTGGCCTCGGGCGTCCCCTCAGATGACCGCCTCCCTTCGGCTTGAGCACTCCCGGCCAGACGACGTGCTCGGCCTCGAGCCTCCAAATTCTCGGACCCAGGGACTTGATGGAGTCCCCCGCGCCCAGCCCGGCAACCATCGCCTCCTTCCTCCACCCGAGCTGGTCAAGGCTTTGGCATGACCCGCCATGGTCTCCTGCAAGGGATGCATCCTCACGCGCCCGTCGGCCTCGGATCGGCAGGAAGGAAACGAAGACGGAGCTTTCTCGAGCTCGGCGTCCCTCTCCTCGACAAGCCGCCGTCACTGGCAACCAGCCCTTCTCGCTGAAGGTACTGGTCGTGGAGGCCGGCGACGCGCGGAGGAGGTCCGACTTCTTGCCCGACGCCCGCGCCAACTCCTGCAGCACACCCTTCCGGCCGACACTGGAAAAGGCCCCCAAGGGGAATGAGGACGTAGCAACCACTTACCCGGGGCATCGGGGAGTTCCCCGCACAGCCCCCGACACGATGGTCCGGGCGTGCCTTTTTATAGCGGGCTCACGCATCGCGCCACGCCACCTGTGACCTCACCTCCTGGCGTTTTCCCCCGGCGCCGAAGGCACGCTTCTCCAAGGCTCCCCTAGGGCGGCCGGGGTTTCTCTCCAGCCTCGGTAGGTGGCAGCGGCTCGCCGGCACTACGAGGCCGCGGCATCCATTTGGCGCCCCTCACCAAGGCCTCCCCTCGGTCTCTCCAGCCTCGAGGCGACTCCCGCCTCGGTGGCTATGACTTGTCGGGAGTCGAGGTCGGTCTCGCCGGTCATGACCACATCGGGTGAGGCAACCACTACTGGCTCCTCCATCGCCTCCCTTGGTCGGGCACCGGGATTCCACCCCGGCCGACACGCCAAGATCACCACGCCGTTCTCCTCGGCGATGCCTCCGCCCGCTACGGTAGAAGCGCCTGACGGGGTCGGGCCTCGACCGATGGCGCCACCTGGCCGCGCTTCTGGTTCCCACTCTGGACGCCTCAGATCACTCCGCTCCTGCCGGCCGAGGACCGCTTCCACGGTTGGTGGCGCCCGGCGGTCTTTCCTCTCCTTTCGAAACCTGGGCTGGCCGCCCTGACGACGGAACCGAGGCTCGCGCCTCCCCCCCCCCGCTTAGCTTCGAGGGGCGAGGGGCGCCGTGATCCACCGCTGCCTGGCGCTTTTCAGGCCGCAGATGGGCATTGCTTAAAATTAGCAGACAAGCCGAATCAACAACAAGGTACGAACACCACTTACCCGCGCAATTTAATCTTGGCACTCGACCGGGACCCTCCCGAGGGATGGAGCGTTGGCGCCCAAATGACCGCGCCTGTGGGCGCCCCGCCGCTGCTCCTCCGACTCGGCCTCCTAGCCAACGCTGGCCGCCAAGGGATGGGCCTCTGCTGGGGAGGGCTCGGTGATCTCTCTTCCCCGCGGCGCGTGCCTCCTCCCCGAGGGGGACCTCCAGCCGAAGGCCGCTGCTGCCCCTAAAGTCCGGTGACACCGGAGACGAGCCTCTCCCGTGGGTTCTTTCGGACGCCTCATCAACGAAGCCGCCGCCTCGCCTGGGCGCTGACGCCACCTCCGGGGATCCAACCTCGTAGGCGCTGCTCAGCCATCCTCGCCCCTATTCTCTCGCCGCCGCCGTCGCCATCACCATACTCGGTGGTCTCCGACGGCGCCTCCTCCCGAGGGAGGTTCTCCTCGCCTCCGGCACCGCCGCACCGAGCCAAGTCATCCTTCTCCTTCGCTATGGACGCTACGCCGCTGGTGCTCTCCTTCTCCTTCCTTCAGCCCGCTGGCCGCGGTTGGCCTTCTTTCTTCTCCTCAAGGCGAAGGGGGCTTGACGGCCTCAAAGCCATCCGCGAGCCCCCGCAAGCGCGCAACTGTGGATTAGCGTGGGAAAAAAGAAGAGGAACGGAGCACACGGCCGAGCAAAGGGGCAAGCCTACCAGCATCGATGTAGTCCTTTGTCCGCCGCATCGGGATCTTGAACAGCCGTGAGTGCTCCACCGATGCCGCCTGCTTTCGTCCGGTCGAGGACCTCGGCAGACTTAGGTCCTCAGCCATCCGGTACCCTCACAGCGCACAGACGCATGCTCATACAAATACAGACGCTGATGCATCAGCGTCAAAGACGACGCCGCTTGTGGAAATGGGCGATCACCCCGAGGCGTCCGTATCGCCGCCTTTTGGTCAAGCGCGCCAAGGCGGAGAATACCTTCCTCAGGGGTCACCTTCGGGCGACACCTTTCCTTCCGCCACGACGGGCGTTTCCTCGAGTTTAACACCTTCCCGTAGGCGGGCAGTGGTCGAAGTCGCTGCGAAGATAGAACCACTTGCCGTGCCGCCCACGCTGCTCGAGGTGGCAAGCTTCGCCGGATATACTCCCCGCTGTGCTTGGACCGCAGCCGCAGCTGTAGCCGCCGCCCGACCGCCATCTTCCCTTCTCCTTTTCCTTCTCTTCCTTCTCCTTCCGCCTCGGGCGGAGATTTCAGGAACAGGGTGGCCTCGAAGAAGTAGAGCCACAAGTCCCAAGGCATGCCGACGCCGAGGTAGGTTCTCGCACAACGCCACGAAGACCGCGGCATGGGAGATGCGCTTGGGGGCGAGATTGTGAGCTCAAAAGCCTGAAGTGCCCTAGGAGCGCCGCCACAGGAATCGCCCCACCGGCATCCTGAACCTCAAGGCCTGTGGAACGCCGTGGAAGCTCACGACGCACTCGACGGAGGACGCTGGTATCGGGTGGTCCGACGGGCGCACGATCCACTGCCGCCTCGATGTCGGTCCTGGACGCTGCCAGGAGCCCCTTCGCGCCTGGCGCCTCTAACTCCGGCCTCGTCACCGAGCACGACTCCCACTCCGCCACTCCGACGACGCCGGCCCGGGCGCCATCAAGGAAGAAGTGGGGGAAGCTAGGAAGACGGTGTGGGAGGTCTCTCTCTCTCTCTCTCACTTAAATCCCTCTTTTTGTCTTTTCTCGAAAAATCCCTAGAAATTTCACAAATCACCAAAACTTCGTGGAAATTGTCGCTTAAAACCCTAGACTAATGTGTTTTCATGTTCTCCTTCGGTTTTAAAGTGCTAGTAAAAGTTGACGTTAATCGACCGGCAACACCATGCCGAGGCGAGGTCGAAGGGGCCAGGATGGGACCGGGCCGGTCCCATCCTGCACCGGCCGGTCTGCCTCGGCCCAATCATGGCCCGCTTTTGTCAAAGTTGCTCCACCGCCTTGAGGAGAGATCTCGGTGCCGCCAATGTTGGTTTGATCCGATGGCTCACGATCATCGCCTGGGGTATAAAACGAGGGCAGACCCCCTGGGAGGGAGAGCCCGTAAAACCCTAATTCATTATTTCCTCTCTCGTAGAGAGCGGCGGGTTCCGTCCTCGGAGAGAATTAGATTAGAACTCCAACACTTCAAGTTCGTTAGGCATTAGCTAGCAAAATTTCAAGAGAGTTGAGCTACACTCAGATTTTGGAGTCGCCATCCGTGAGGCCGGTATAGCTTTGTATCCCTCTCTTTATTATGACTTTGTTCTTAACTATTATGTTTCAGTTTATTAAGCTCCTAGTTTATTCTAGTGTTTTGCTTGATATAGTATTGATTGATGATGAATTATCTCATGCGATCGTAAAAGCGCTTAGCTCATTACTCGAAGTGGGTTAAGTGGTAGATATTATGTAAGCGCCGGTGCTTAGATATGCTCTACCTATGAATGCACCTTGTAGGCCGGGTTTGGTGGTAGATCGCGGTGTGACATTCTGTTGAGTCATATATATTCCGCCTCGCTTATAAGACTAGCGCGACGTGGTTGCGAAGGAGGAGCGTGCTATGTTCACAAACCTCCCTAGTCATGTTCCTTGTGGGTAATTTAGAGTCATCAATGCTATAGATGAAAGTAATGTACTAGAGTAGATGTAAAGACTTAGTAAATCTGACACTAGATAGGAATTCAATCTCTTAACTAATCTCCTGTTTTTGCCTTGCTACATTAGAGAGTTTCTATTTCTATCTTTGAGTGATTTATCATTGCCCTGCACTCATCATATATATCTATTTAGCTTACCCCCGCATAAGTATGTCTTTGTCATGTTGATTCTATCTAAGTATGTATCCACATCAATATTCTCTAGCTGTACTTTCACATGGGATTAATTAAATTCAACAATTGGGTTGACTCCCAATAAAATGCTACAATGATATTTCATCTGTATTGCTTGTGGATACACATTTATATTTATATTTGGGAACAGCTTGCATGATTTAATATCACACCTCTCGATGTCACCGCTGGGGATGACAACCCAAGTATTTTGCATGGTGACGTTAAGAGGTGTCAACAGCCTACTTCAATACATCTAGTTTAGTTGGTTTGCTATTATATTCATGAACTGGTTCATATAGCGCTCATCTAGTTGATCATATGATGAGTGGTAGGCAATATGTAGATATGGTGTCTAGATGCTTTCCTTTCGGCCGATATCCCCGGTTGTGCCGGGTAGTGAGGTAGATCGTGGATGTGACAGCATCCATTGAGTCCTTTGTAGGCCTTCCCCGTGCGGTGGATTGGTAGAGTGGAATTATCGGGTTAAGAGTGTATTTATACACATGAGGTTCCTGTACTCATCTTTTTCCTCAAATTGCTCCGATGTGTTTGGAAATTATGGTAGTATTACTTGACAATGATTTCTAGATGTACTTGCACTAGTTGACGTAGTTTTGACATGTAATTAAATACTTAGGAATTATTTCTCTATTAATTAATTAGACAACATTGACATGACTAGAGTGCTATGATAGATTAGTATCATTAGGAGATGACTGATTAATGGCTCATTATCATTATCATTATCTTTATCATTACTATATTATCTTGTGACTTACCCCCCTGTTATGAGTAGAGTGTATGACATTGATTACATCGCCTATTCAATGCATATTCATATACATGTTATCAATACTATAAAGTAGCTTCTTTTGTAATGCCTTTCCAAAGGGTAGAATATAAATGACAACCTGGTAATACTCTAGGTAAAATGCTACAATGGTATAATTATCCATGCCTTTGCCGAGAATCATTCTTAGTTTATATCTATCTTTATTTATTTCGCTAGTCACATAAAATGATAAGATTTAGTACCAAGATTTATTCCTAGCTTTACAATTGGGAATGACAACCTAGTTTCATAGTTAGAGTAAGGGTAAAGAGACTAGTGGCCGATGCTAAAGGCAAGTTAATTAATACCAACATTTTTAACGTCATTGCGTGAGATAGGGATTTGAGATTTATTGCAAAGACATTATAAATGCCAACATGCTGCATATCTTAACTTCGGCCTGTTGGTGGTGTCAAGACTCCAAAGAATTCCAAAGCTAGAATTTCCCCATGCTTCATCACATGAAATTGTCCACTTTGGTTTATTGAATTGGGCACGTTGTGTCGAAAGTCCGCCGGTGTCCGGGCCGCAACGATGAAATCTGCTATCACTTGCGATTTGATCGTGGGACCTGTGCTTCAAGTCGATAACGAACTCGTTCGATTTCATGCCCACTTTGCTATCCTTCCAATAGCTTCTCGATTTCAGAACAATGCATCTAATGGTTGGGCGGAAAGCACTCGATCTTGTGCACCGAAAATAAGGTTTGAGATTCCGTGAAGCCATTAAACCGATATACGATCTTCTCCAGCTCGAATAGTTGATCTTTGCGCGCCAAGGCCTCCAGATGAAGTATACGGGAATTGCCCCATCTTGTCATCCTCTTCTTTCTCTTTGACCAGAACTACGCCATCATGGATGGCGACGCAGCAATGTATAGAAGCAAAGACCGCTTCGGTGATGGTTTTGAGAGCATTGTGAGAGTTTCGTGAGGCACGCTTTGAGTTCATCGAATGCCTTTTTTTGCTCGCTCCCCACTCGAATAGGTTTGAGATCCTTGAGGGTCCGGGAAAGGTAGCCCTTTTTGGCTAATCCGGGCGATGAACCCGCAAGCGCGCCAACTTTCCAGCCAACTCTTTGTACGCCTTCGTTCTTGGTGATTGCATGTTTACTATTGCATTGATTTGTTCGGGATTTGCTTCAATCCTCTAGCCGAGATGAGACACCCGAAAGCATCTTCCCACTTCGACTCCAAAGGTGCATTTGTCCGGGCTTTAACCCGAGGCCACTTTTTCTTGATATTACCAAAAAGTTTCTTTTGAGATCCGCTATATGATTCTCCTTGCGCTTGCTTGCTACCACAATTTCATCCACATAAGCGGCGAGGTTCCATCTTTTGTTTGCCAAATATGGCATTGGTCATTCTCGAGAAAGTTGATCCCGAAGTTTCGTGACCCTTCGCATGCGGCGAAAGCAAAGATGTTCCTCCTGTATGATGAAGCTTGTTTTTTTTTCATCATGGGGTTCAGCCATATTTGGTGAAACCCCGAGAAATGGCCGAAAGCAACCATCATCTCGCACCCCTCGTCGATGTCAGCATGTCTATCCTTGGTAAAGGGTACGGGTCTTTCTGACAAATTTGTTGAGGCCTGGGTGAAATCTATGCACATTCTCCACTTTTCGTTGGATTTCTTAACCATGACCACGCTCGGCCAACCCGGTCGGGGTACTAGACGGTCTTATGACCCCTCGTGGTCGAGAAGCTCTGAACCTCGTCTTTTTTGCTGCCTCGGCTCTTTTAGTCGACATTTTTCTTAGCCTTTGCTTTTGCGGCTTTGCGTTTTTGTCGACGTTGATGTTATGTTGCGCCAAGTCATGGCTTACTCCTTGAAGATCCTCGGGCGACTGTGCGAAGACGTTCTCATTCTCCTTTTAGGAAACCTAGGAGGGTACTAGACTCATGTTCGCCGAGGTCGGCTCCTAGTTTGACCTTCTTCTCTTGGTTCTCTTGCCTAAGTGGTACTGACCGCCCACTTCTCGACCGGTCTCGATTTTTTGGTGTCTTTTTCTTTGTGTTCCTCGCTATCCTCTGTGTTCTTGGCGACTTCATTGATTATGCCGTGTACTTAGGGTGGTTTTTCCCTTGATGCGTCTTGCGGCTAGTTGATCACCATGAATAGTGATGATGTTGCAAAGGTGAAGGCATTTTCATGTAGAGATAGCTTTGCCTCGATGGTGACTTCGAATTTATTGGTTATCCCTCTCCCAAAGATGGCTATTTATGGGTAATCAATGTTCACAATGTCGAACGTGATCGCCTAGTTTCTAACCTTTTCACCCTCGATTTAAAGATACCGAATGGTCTTCTTGCCTATCGCATCAACCTTCTTGCCGGCCAAAAAGTGGGTTTCCTCCCTGCTGTGAATCTTGGTCGAGCCCCATGGCCTCGAACGGCTTGATGAAAAGGATATCGGCCGAGCTTCCATTGTCGAAGTATGTTATGCGTGGTGAAATCGTTCACATTCACGCTATGATGAAAGCGGTGTATGGATAGTCGCTAGCTGGAAGTCCGACCGTCGAAAGTGATAGGCATTTGGGACCATGTTTGGGCATGTTCAACGGAGACGGGGTTATTGTAAGGACCCTTCTCTCGTAGTCTCGCCTTTTGCTTTTGCGTGTTCTTGGTTGACCCTCCCGTAATGGGGAAAATATGACCGCTTGTTGGTAGAATGTTGTTGATCGCTTGGTGCTCGTTGTTGGTATTTCTTATGCACAATTAAAATATGAAAGATTCCCGCAAGGGACGTAACACCATTGTAGCATTTTACCGAGTATTCCGGTATTGTTATTTATATTTTTACCACCGGGAAACAATGGTCAAAGACATTGATAGTTCACCATCATGTATCCACTAACTAATACACTAACTAGACTAAAGTAGGAGTAAATAATAGATGATAAGAATTATGCATATCGACACACAGAGAGAATTCTATGATAAAAAGCAGATAGCTAAAGTGAGAGGATAACGGAGAGTTCAAGATTCCTAAATACTTCTCTATGACTGGGGTTCTATAATAACTAATTTATGGATAGATATAGCAATTACACAATAACACTTCGACATCGGAAGACTAGTCACTTTAAACGGTGAGAAAGGACTAGGAAGCTCCGACTACACGGTCCTACAAACACCAACCCTAACATGGTGGAATACGCCGGCCGCCGTGGTCGCCACCACCTAGGGCTACCACAACTCTATGTTGGATTGGGTGTAATCTCAGGTAACCTATAGCCTAGACGCCATGTCTACACTATCGATTACTACCTAATCACATATAATAACTAGAGCACCTAATACGTGGGAGATCCTATGCTAAAAGTATAACAACTATACTAACCAATTAAATATAATGCATAAAAAGTAAATAGAGAAGATAAAATATACTAAAGCATAAGTTACAAGAATAAATACAAAGACATACCAAATCTCTCAAGACTTCTCTAGAACCTGCCGAAGCTCCGCCTCCCTAACTCTCAACTAGAACTAATCTACTACATTGGAAAGTCTAGCCCTAATTCTCTAGAGATGAGAGGTCGTCCATTCGAGGGACGCCTCTACATCTCCATAATAATGTGGTGCCCTCGTGAGGGGGGTCTCTTTATTTATAGCCCTAAGTGGGATGAACGTGGCGCCGTTAGATCAAACCGACTTGGGCAACGGTGGAGATGCAAGCCCTAAGGCGTAGGAGGCCATTCAAAAGCGGGCCCCGAATGGCTCCGGAGGGCGCCGGCCGGCCCCGAAACAATGCGCCGGCCCCCACCAGGATGTGGGCCCCGCCGTGGGTCACCTTCATATGTCTTCTAGAGTCTTCTAGTGTTGGTTTCGTGTAGAATTGATATCTTTTGACTTCGACTCCAAATAGGGCAAACCATATGTCCGCTTTGATCGCCTCGACGAGTTCTTCACAATGATGCGCCCAAATTATCATTTGAGATACTTTTATTCAGTGTAAAATTGGATATACCGCAAAACGATCAAGAACAACACAACTCGTGGAACTCGTTAGAATCAAACCCTACAACTATGCTTTTATGATTCTTTTCATGTTAATTCATGCAATAATTGATAGTATAAAATAGGCCTTAAGGACTATCAACAAGTTCCCCAAGCTTAACCTTTGCTAGTCCCTTAGCAAAGCCAAACTCAACAATGGATTAGAGTTGCCGCAATGTTTTCATTTCCAACAAGTACACATACCTTTAAATAAAAAATTCTCCTTTAAATTTAGAACAAATATATCATATTATTCATTATGGGGCTTATTGCTCTTACCTTGGATCTTGAGTAACCGAAAGATAGAACGATCAAATCAAGTACTATGTCCCTAGTTCTTTCATTTCACCTTTTAATCCGAGTTTTTTTTTTTTTTAAAAGCTTAGAAATATATTGTTGTCAAATTAAACAAAGGATCCATAGAGAAAGTCAATCACACCGTTGAATCAAGAAGTGCATATGTATGGAAAATGGAGTCGGTTCGTTTTTTTTAATTTATCACTCTCTTCTCGTTTATTAGAGACACATGGCTATAAGGCTAATTCTACTACTATCGGGCACATGCCCATTTTTTTCATATTCATTTTTCGAGGTTCCGGACACTTGTCCCTTTTTATTTCCTCAGGATCTATCTTTTGAGGTCTCGGACACTTGTCCCTTTTATTTCCTCGGATACTTTTGCATAGCCACATGTCTTCCAACAAACTTTTTGAGAGGATAGCAACAGATAATTATGAGCATTTATGAAAAATGAATGGAAGGTGTAAGTGATCTCAATTCAATAGCATGATAACTTCGCATAGGGTCAACAAAGTTTAATTTAACTCAATGCAATTATTAGTCATATTAATGTTGGTAAATCTCCAAAACTCTAGTGTTGTTTAGAACAAGATAACAAAGAGTTGAGATCATCACATCATACCCAACAATTACTTAGACCTTAGATCAAGCATTTGCTACCCATGCATTTAATTTCATTATTATTATTAATTAAGAGAACTCGTGTGGCTTGAAAGTAGGTACCGGAAAGAAATTACAATAGAGCAGCCTATTCATCATTTCCAAGACAAAATTTTTATTGTTCCTCAGCTTTATTTGACTCTTAACAACTAGACACAACTGTAAACACACTATATGATCACACCTTAATAAATAGCTAGAGTATATTTATTTGATTTTGATTGTTATTCATCTTTTTATTTTACTAAAGACTCTACAAACATGGACCTTCATGTGCCCATATATTTTGGTATTTTATGACTATAAGACACTTCGATAATCGCATAGGTATACTCACCGATAACTAGGGGATGCTCTCCCCAAGCCGATGTTGTCGTTGTTGAGCCGTTGAAGCCGAAAGTGGTCCTCACGAGAGGAGCTCATGCTTATAAGAGCAAGTGTTGCTAGAATACTTCAATCTCATCACCCATGAAGTTACTTCCATCACAATGGGGGTTAGGTATCGAAAAGATGTTCTTCGAGTGATAAGGATGAAGATACCTAAGTGAGCTGCTCTTAGAGTCATCCTGCTAGTTCTCACAAAAACACCAAAACTCATGGAATGGTATTAGGATAAAAAAGTTAATGATTAGCCATTTTAGAGGATTGGGTGTTGTGGAGGTTTTAAAGTATTTTTAAGATAGCAAAAGATATTGCGGAGGATGCTCGCTAATATTTTTAGATTTTTATGGGTTTATATGCAGAAAGTACACACGCATGATATATGTTTTTATTTTGTAGGCCACCACAAAGGAGCACTCCTATAGTTTTTATACCACAAGAGTTTCATGTGGGGCTTTTTATGATGCAAAATAAATGAATATTCATCTATTTATTTTTCTTGATGCAAGTTGATAGTGCAGAAAATGTAAACATGCTAAAAAGAAAATAAACCATGCAATATAAGAAAGTAAATATGGATAGCTACCGATATTACCTCACGGTGAGGGTTCGATGTTTTGAGTCCTTCGAACTGACTCCTCCTTGCAAAGGGTTCATTGATCAAGTACTTTAGTTTGCTCCTAAGGATGAGGATTGAGGTGGTGTCTCCCCTAGTCGCTTCCAATGGTGGTGTCACCTTCTTTTTTTCTTTTATATTAGCATCTTAAAGCCAATCTTATGTGCATCATTGTTATTGGTTTAGAACTTCCACTTGTAGAATTTGAGAATCTCCCCACACTTTGCTTGAAGTGTGTTCTTGCTTCATAAAAACAAGGTAGAGATCAAGTGTATGGGCTCTATTGGTGGGAAACACCAATAGAACCCAGAAATTTATTCATTCTCTAACCTTAGGCACAATAAGATTGATGTCTTTTCATATTGTTCATTTACATCTTGGGCACGCGAATATCAAAAGTATAAATATGGCATTTAAGCTTACTAGATAAAAGAGTGGAGTTGCTTAACCTTTTTAAAAAAGGATTATTCATCTTTATCGCTTATCAAGATTAATACCGTAACTATCATCTTCCAAAAAAAGAGATATATCATATTTGAGCTTATTTGGTTACCATTGAGATAAAGAGAATGGTGATATGATGTGTACTCCAAGATCAAGAGAAAATGATGACCGCTACCTTTAAGATGTTACCTTTTATTATCGAGCATGATGACACCATGTGGTAAAGGATAGATGGATTTCAATGGTCTCTGCTTTGCATCTTGAGCATCTTGTCTCACATGTTGTACTCCTTTCTCACTCTTCTAGTCTTCTGCTTCTTATTATTTTCTTATCTCCAAGGGATTAGTAGACAACACATACCCCCAAGGAATATACCGCTTATGTAAAGTATGGATAGTGTTTGCCAAGGAGTTAAAAGATTAATTTGTAGCTCATGTTTTAAATGATTCACCATTATTTCAAATTTTCCAAACATGGTTAAGGCTTAAGATATAATTTTAAAAGAATACCTTAACCTTGATTTGATTCTATAAAGTCTCCTAATATGATTTAAATATTTTTATAGGAGAGGATAGTCCATATATACAACCAAATTCTTATACAAATATGCTTTGATGTTATAATGTTTAAGTAATATTCAAAGCATACTTATAATAGACTAAAAGAAGTTCAAAAGTCTAAAAGATATTTATTCAAATAGAACAAAGAATATTTAGGTGAACCAAAAGAGTATTTTATTTGTTTTAAGTTTTAGCAAACTAAACATGACATAAGGTCGTGGGTAACCAAGACAATTAGCAATATGGTATAAGATGTTGAATGTAGTTTAAAGTTGCATGAGGCTTGGGTAAACGTACCTTATGTGTCTTGCGAATGATTGGTCCACTATCATGGTGAAGTGTAGAAAGTGTTGAAGTGTTCTTTCATCCATTTCTTTCCATCTTAGTCCTCTCTATACACTTTTTCTCCTTTCTTTTCATTTTGAACCATGATCGACATTTATTCTTTAGTTCTTTCATGGAGAATGAGTCGTGTCTTCCTTTTTATGCAAAGCTATTGGACTTCATCACACGCCTTGATTCATCTTTGATGTGGGTTCATCTCTGACTTACCCTAATTGAGTTTGAGAATTTCCTGCAGGGGTTAGTACAACAAAATATCCAATGTCTACTACAACAATTTCTAGTTCAATAACCAAAACCGCACTCCGTGTCTAATTTGACTAAGGTAGGCTATTTAACCTAAGTACCATGCTTAATTTAAAAGCCTATGAAAGTATGTACAGTACTTCCAAACCAAAGCATACTATAGCAAACAAAGGTAGCATGAGAGCACATAAAGATTTACTCTAATAGAGATGAAAGCATGATCATACATGGTGAGGATGTTTTTTTATTTTTAAAGTAGAGATGCAAGTGACATGCATGTGTGCAAGGATCTAAAACCCCGCTATGGATTTGATATGAGTGGATGCATGGATTGTTCAAAGTAAACATGCAGTGGAGTGCAACAAGATAACTACTCATCAAATTTTAAGTCCATGAGCAAGACTTTCACCTTTCTTGATCATATTTACCATGACTCACTATGGAGTTTTTGAGTTGTGCAGCGTCTTTTCTTTTGTCACATGTGATGAATTTTGAATTCATGTGATGATGACTTTTCTTCTCCAATCTACACATGATTAGAATAATATATATGTTTATACATAAATTGAGATGGCGAGGTTCAATTATTGATGGATCATGAATGTTTAGGCACCCCAGGTTCTTCAATATCGCCCATGTCTTGTTCTTGTGGAATTTCGGTTGTTGAACGGTTGATGTCCTCGCTTATTCCACATCCTTCAACAAAAACAAGGGGTAATCCTACAAAGCTAGTGCCAAATTAGAT